>REGL01001086.1:83423-108433 GCA_004194395.1 Aurelia aurita complex sp. Pacific | reverse complement strand
TCTTGAATTCTGGATCTAGAATTAGTATGAATCTTGAATTCCGGATCTAGAATTAGTGTGAATCTTGAATTCCGGATCTAGAATTAGTGTGAATCTTGAATTCCGGATCTAGAATTGGTGTGAATCTTGAATTCCGGATCTAGAATTAGTGTGAATCTTGAATTCCGGATCTTGAATCTTGAATCTTGGATCTTGAATCTTGAATCTTGAATTAGTGACTCCCTGGCAAGACGGGATAGCACCTTATTTGGATAAGAAAAACAGAGAGAAGTGACAAGTTGAACTTAGATGACTACAAAGTTATCATAACACAGACTGGCTGTTTGAAGCGACCTGCGGATTTTAATTGTGCCAAGGCCACATGACCATTGCCACATTGTCATGTTCGTAATCTTTGGTTAGACTGCAGGCAAGAAGGGCTAGCATCTTATTTGGATAAGAAAAACAGAGAAAAGTGACAAGCTAAACTTAGACAGGCTGGCGGTTTGAGGTGACCTGCAGAGTTTAATTGAGCCAAAAGGTTAAAAATTGGTGCTGATGTTCGTAATCTTAGGTTTAGACTGCAAGCAAAAGGGCTAGCAGCTTATCTGGATGAGAAAAACAGAGAGAAGTAACAAGTTAAACTTAGATGACTACACAATTATCACACCAGAGACTGGTTGTCTGAGGTGACCTGCAGATTTTAATTGAGCCAAAAGATTAAAAATTGGTGCTGTCATGTTCGTAATCTTAGGTTTAGACTGCAAGCAAAAGGGCTAGCAGCTTATCTGGATGAGAAAAACAGAGAGAAGTGGCAAGTTAAACTTAGATGACTACACAATTATCACACCAGAGACTGGTTGTTTGAGGTGACCTGCAGACTTTAATTGAGCCAAAAGATTAACAATTGGTGCTGTCATGCTCGTAATCTTTGGTTTAGACTGCAAGCAAAAGGGCTAGCATCTTATTTGGATAAGAAAAACAGAGAGAAGTGAAAAGCTAAACCAGATGACTACAAATCTATCACACCAGAGACTGGTTGTTTGAGGTGACCTGCAGATTTTAATTGAGCTAAAAGATTAACAATTGGTGCTGCCAGGTTCGTAATCTTTGGTTTAGACTGCAAGCAAAAGGGCTAGCATCTTATCTGGATGAGAAAAACAGAGAGAAGTGACAAGTTAAACTTAGATGACTACACAATTATCATACCAAAGACTGGTTTTTGAGGTGACCTGCAGATTTTAATTGAGCCAAAGGAAAAATAATTGGTGCTGTCATGTTCGTAATCTTTGGTTTAGACTGCAGGCAAGAAGGGCTAGCATTTTATCTGGATAAGAAAAACGGAAAGAAATGACAAACTGAATTAGATGTCGACAACATTATCATACTACATAGACGGTTGATTGAGGCGACCTCCGTTTTTTTGTTGTGCAAAGAGATTAATTATTTTGACTTTGTCAAGGTCTTATTCCTTGTAATAGACTAAGTTACCATCAATATGAACCTTTTAATATGACAATATACTAGTAAACTGAGCATAAATTACGACGAAATCATTATATTTGTAAAACTTTGTAGTTACGATCTTGAAAAGGCTTGTTTTTGGAACTGACAGGCCGGTTTCAAGGAGAAGAGTGGCTATTCGGGAATAGTCAGGTCATAAAGTTGAAGACTTTTAATACAACTATATCGTTGATAAGATCTTCTGCATATAACAGTTGACTTCTTCTATATGGTGTCTCAAACAATGTGTAAATTATTCTTCAGCTTGATACGCGTTTTATTGTTCACTGATAATTCAATAACATTGAGAAATTTTCAAATGTAGAAAAGATGCAAATACAATGATAGAACTCTTCCTTTCAAAATTCACGTGATTTTCACATTTTTGCAGAACAAAGGACGTGCTGTTTTTGAAGCAACCACTTACTTATTTTGCCTTTTTAAATCAGCGAACACTTGTCTGATTGGCAAGAACAAATCTCAATCTCTAATTTGAAGCCCATGCTACGGGCCTATGATGAGCAGAACAATAAAGCGTACAGATCCTCCGCAGCAGCCATGCAAAAGGGAAACGATTTCCTTATGACACCCTGCAGATTGCTCACATTTGATAAATCATGTCTTATGGATACTATTTCGTAATTATCGATTGTTGGAGTTGATNGTGATTTTCACATTTTTGCAGAACAAAGGACGTGCTGTTTATGAAGTAACCACTTACTTATTTTGCCTTTTTAAATCAGCGGACACTTGTCTGATTGGCAAGAACAAATCTCAATCTCTAAGTTGAAGCCCATGCTATGGGACTATGATGAGCAGAACATAAAGCGTACAGATCCTCCGCAGCAGCCATGCAAAGGGGGAAACGATTTCTTTAGGACACCCTGTAGATTGGTCACATGGGATATATTATGTCTTGTGGATACTATTTCGTAATAAATAATTGTTGGAGTTGACACGAAGATTCTATTGTGGCTATTCAAACTTTTTAGGTCATAATTTTTGAGCATCTGAAACGTTGATGTTGTAAGCATAGGATGCAGATCTTTGAAAAGGTTGGTGTAGAATTCTATGACCTATTTCTTTGAACTGAATGGCTTCAAAGAAGCTTTAGCAGTTAAATTGTGAAGTGTCTTTTTTATTTCTTGAGAATTCAAGGAAGATTTTGAAAATGATTTTAAACTATCGTATCCGAACTCTTTAAGGAGTCGCAGAAAAAATTTTCAAGAAAGACTTAGTATATGAAAGTCTTCAATATGGTACCCAGCAAAGGCCTTTCACTTTTCTGCTTTACAGTTTGAAAATTTTATGACGTCACCTCCTGAAATGAGTAGAAACATAACATATGCTGTATTTTCCAAAACTATTAAATGTAGCAAAGGAGCTAAGTTTCTTTCAAGCTATTCAATTCAAGAAAATACCAGGTGTCCCAAAAAAGTATACATGTTTGGTTGACTCCAGCGATGTGAATTTATCTTTGATCAATAGCTAATCACTTTCAAAATGTTCCTCGAAAGTTAACTTGAACTTAGATACCTCGTTTGTTAGTATTGGTGCTCTGAGAGCAGAAATATCAATCTTGAAAGCTCAAAAATTTGCGTCCATCCGCAAACCTCAAGCACATCGAATTAAAGAAATGAAATTAATGAAAAATCAAGAAACTGCCCAATGGTGACTTGGGGGGGTGGGGCGTGATGGAATAACACCAGATCTAATATTGTTCAAATTTTATCGAGGTTATCGTTGATTTATACGCTGCTGTGCCTTAAGAATTTGCTAAGGCCGTAAGGCTAAAGCTCTGGTTTGCAGGAAGAGGCAAATTTGAGCATTGAAGATTAACATCTCTGCTCTCAAAGCACAAATACCTACAAACGAGGTATCTATGTTCAAGTTAACTATTGGGAAACATTTTGAGAGTGAAAAGACATTGACTGAAGCTAAATTCACATCGCTGGAGTCAACCAAATCTGCATACATTTTTTGGGACACCCGTTAAGTCTTAGAAATTTACACCCATCGTTTTACACCAACTTAAAGATTTTCAACCTGGAATATATACTGATATGATATCGCGTTGATATGGCTGGATCATGAATCTTTGATCAATTTTACTGGTAACAGAATTCAAGTTGAAATGATTGCATAGCAAATAATCTTCAAGGAAATCAAGTGCACAGTAAACGCCCATAATCTATTGATTGATTGCTAAACCATTAATTAAGTTGATTCATTGATCAATTGATGAATTAATGAATGGTTTGATGAATTGATTCATCTAAATCGCGGTGGGATTGAAGCAATATTGACATTGATTGTTGTTCTTGGCAATAATCAAGAAATAAATGAACTCCTCTAACAATAGCTGTCTTTTCAATGGAATAACCATGGGTAGTTAGACACTGCTGGTGTGCTTCTATGGAGGAGCGCTGGATAATATGTATCTGCGGGGGAAATTTTTTATAGTACTGCGGAGGAGATAGTTTAATATTTTCGTTATTTCGACATCTCCTCCGCAGTACTATAAAAAATTTCCCCCGCAGATACATACTATCCAGCGCTCCTACATAGAAGCACACCAGCAGTGTCTAACTACCCATGGAATAACCTGCTTAGTTTCAAGATAAAATTGTTAATGTTATTGTGCGCTGGAATAATATTATCCAATGTGCTAAAGCCAAAATATAATAACAAAAAGAAAAGAAGGAAAGAAAAGAAAGAAAGAAAGAGAGAGATAGAGAGTTGTTCTCCTTTTTTCGCCAAGTCCATAGCCTCTGGTACCCGTGCTGGTACCTAGGGTAGGATAAACTAGGTTTGGTAATAATTTCAGTGGTGAGATACTTTTTTTGAGTGAGAAAAAACATGCTATTCCTTTTAGAAAATTGTACAAGATGCCCGAAAAAGACGTTTTAAAAAGTCACCAAGAGACTCGATTATTCAACCTATCATAAAATTGTCTTTTTCACCTCTTTTGAAAATGATCTTGATATATCTGAAGATGATCAAATCTTTGTTTTCGTTACTTTAAGGGTATAAAATTACCGGGTGAGTCGAAAAAGAGAATCCTCCTTTGGAAGGCCATGTTTTATTGCCAGTATTTTCAATTAGGCTCAGTAACTTACCCGGCTTTAATCGGCCATTCCTTCCCGTAGATATGGGAGGTTTTCTGCAGAACGCCCCTTCCAAAAACCTGCAAAAACGAGTGAAAACAATGAGCAAATTCCCCGTGGTTTTCCTTCCTAAAAATGATGACACTCGCATGTATCCATGTATTTTGTCCTTTGGGGAGAATGGAATCCCCCTCAATAGGTTAGTGATACCAAGGGGAAGACTTGTTCATCCTCCCAAGAGGATAGCATGTGCTAAAGCTTACAGATGTCATTGCTGTAAGGCCTGTGTCAGGCAGTAATGTAAGAGAAATGTGTTCGTGATTTTGGGCACGTTTTAAAGGTTTCTTGAAGTGGGTTTCTAGAGAAAATTCCTTTATGATTTCAGAACGGAGCGGGCGATTTCAGTCAGATAAATTTCAAAATTGATTTGAGCATGTCTACCATTAAACTATATATATTTGCCGATATCATTGTCTTGATAGAGCTGTGACCTTTTAGACGGGGATTCTTTTCATTGACTCACCCGGTAGAGATTGAAAACCATATTTTGAGCTTTACTATTTAAGCAGCATCGTAAATCTTGCCTAAAAATCATAATTTTGAGATTTTTCATTATTCTTCAAGCCTACAATAATAGTCTAGGTTCATTTCTGATATTAAACACGAAACTAGAAGCTTAATGCAAAAAAAGAGTTAATTTGGTAATCATCAGTGCTTTTTGCAGTATTCTTCAAAGCTAGGTAGCAAAGAAAGAGCTAAATTTGCTAATTTCAAAACCAATCACAAGATCAGCTATGAGTGGGAAAATAATTTTATCTTTTATCTACTTGCTGAAAAAGTGTTGAATCTAAATACAATAGGATATCTTCAAAGTCGCCAACAGACTTTTATTTTGAGGCAGCAAACGTTTTGATGTATTTTCCGCCGCATTACGAGTGCATTTCTGTACTGCTACATACGTTATACTGTGAACCAAGCCTGATGTGTGTTCACAGTGATCCTTTGTGGCCTAAGCGCGAATTTCGTTCGGTTAGAAATAAGTTTGGCCCAGCGATCGTGAGACTCTTTTTTATCTTTTTGAACTTCAAATGAACGTTTTTATGCTAAATAGTTGAAGGATTAGGAAAGCTTTGTTCCCTGCATTCGGTGGCCACAAGTCTGTGACACCTATCGGCCAAGGTACATGTAGCTATTTATGTTTCAGCTATTGTCTGTTTATTCTTAGATTCCCTTTAAGGGATAGTGTTGCTGATGTGCAAAGCATCATGGGCAGCACTATCCCTTAAAGGGAATCTAAGAATATAAAAGTGGCTCAAGCCACTTGAGGTCAAATTCTTTCTTATCAGATATCAGTATTTCCGGTTGGAGTAGATCAATGACTTTAATATAGTTAGTTACGTGTCATGGCCTATTGTTGTCTTTTCTTATCATCATCAAAACAATTAAAACACAAAAAAAGATTACTCGTTACTGTGCCATCCAAAGCAGGAAAGGACACAAGGTCATCTGGTTCCTACTTTAAATGACACTTACAATTATATAATACTTTAACAAACAAAAAAGTAGAATGTAAGGTAGCTTGGTACCAATTACCAAATGATGAAAAATCACGATATTCAAATGTTTGTATCCTGCAAAATGACTCTGGATGCAAGCAGGCTAATCCGGATCAAAAAATATACATTTGGAGTTTGGATTGGCAATTTGGTACCAAGTTACCCTGATCTTCCTGGGAGTCGTGTTTTAGTTAGGGTTTACTGAGCTCTTTAAATGCGTTTTTAATTTTCTTTTAAACTGATAGAGCGAGGGGATTTCCCTTATTTCATTCCAAGCTTTAAGCCCGGAAAGGTGGAAACTTTTTTTTGTACACTCAAATTTAAACTTTGGGATGTCGAGATTTCTATTGTTTCTTGTGTTATACCTAGAAATTTCATTCCTCTGACTATACTTGTTCCAGAGGCTCTCAGGGCACTGCTTGTTGACTATTTTGTGTGTCATGATAGATCTGTCAAAATAGATGATTTGATCAACGTTCAGCCCATTATTGATCCAGGGGTCCTTTATTCTAGCATTTTGAATAATTGAGAAGGCCCTGTTCTGTAGACGCTGAAGCGTTTGCAGCTTCGTATTGGGCAGGCTACCCCAGATAACATTCCCATATCGGAGGTGACTTTCAACCAGCGCATGGTAAACCTTACATAGCTTAGATTGCGGAAGAATGTTTTGAATGAAGAATGAAAGTTTTTTCAATGCAGACAAACCACTTGCTACTTTAACTTTCAAGGACTTGAAGTGTTCCTTCCAACTTAGATTCTCGTCGACAATAACCCCTAGTGATTTAGTTTTTGTCACTAGTTTTATTTCTGTGCCATTAAGTTTCTGTCCCAAACAGAAGCAAATTGCAAAGTGCAGTTGAATCCAGTTCATTAATGTTTATACAAGAGATAGCGAAAGAGATCTTTACGCATCAAATCAAACTGGTGGCAGTGCAGGGGAAAGTGTTTGTTATCCTCAATGCCTCTGCCTATTGTTTTCGCAGCGCAATTTTTACCAGGGGCTTATACAGGGTGTCCCAAAAAATTGTGCACCGTTTGTCTGAAGATTGTGACAAAACGGCAAAGGATTCTCGCCAAACTTTTGAATGGTGGTGCTCTTCAGATGTTCAATTAAAGTTTGCCACCATCCCCATGAAAATCCGTTGAAAAACGATGGAGCTATGACTTTCAGAAGACCAAATTTGCCCGATCACTGAAACCAGCGGTCGGCCATTTTGTCTTACTATTTTGCAGCGATAAATAGCTTCATGCATTGAAAATGAAACAGCAGCCTCCAATGCCATAGTTCTCGTGAAAATTCCGATAATCCTCGGAGTGTTCCACTATTTCTGATCTCACAGAAACTATTTCTTACCTCACGTGAAGATACTTATCACTGCAAAATAGTAAGACAAAATGGCCGACCGCTGGTTTCAGTCATCAGGCAAATTTGATCTTCTGAAGGTCATAGCTCCATCATTTTTCAACGGATTTTTACGGGGATGGTGGCAAACTTTAATTGAACATCTGAAGAGCATCATCATGCAAAAGTTTGGCGAGAATCTTTTGCCGTTTTGTCGCAATCTTCAGACAAACGGGGCACAATTTTTTGGGACACCCTGTATATACTTTGATTCCCTTCAAACGGTGCTGACTCACTTTGTTGTTGTAACAGCCAGCTGTGCTAAACACCAAGAAGCAGAAAATCGTGCAAGATATCACGTGACCCCATGCAGGTTGTGGTATCATTTGATAGATATGCAATTGAAAGCGTAGTCAATGCTTCAATAGTTTTTCAACACCAGCAATGGCATAAACTGTGTTCTTGTCATTTTACGGAATAAAACGTGACAAACAGATGTGAATCAAATTGTAATGTTTCCACAGTAACAAGCAATAGGATATCTGTTGAAAAAGCAACAGCAAAGTATAATCAACAACAACAACGTCTGAGTCTACGCAGCTAGACACATTTATCGGCATGTATAGATTGAAATGAAACGAGACGTATTGACTTCGCCGTGGGAAATCTTGATCCCCAAAGTCCAAATTTAGATGCAATGAGTATCTGATTTATATAAATTAAGGGAAGAAACTTTCATGTTTTTCGTGTTTTTGGCCGAAATTCGCCAAAGTTTATTCCGCGAAATTTCTGATAATGTGAGATTCGCGAAAGTTTATTCCCGTCAAATTTCCTAAAATATATGATTTGTGAAATTTTATTCCCGCAAACTGTTCTAAGATATGAAATTCGTGCATTTTCATTCCCAGACAATCATGCTATTCTCGAAAAACCCGAAAGTTTATTCCTGCGAAATTTCCTATTTTGGTCGATTCGCGAAAGTTAATTCCAAAAGTTTCGCGTGTTTCCAACTCGCGAAAGTTTCTTCCCTTAAAGTAAAGTAGAGTACACAACACCATGGGATAAATGTACCAGGAATCTATCATGGATTATCATAACCAGCTCACAAATAAACAAAACAGAATGAGACAGACCTTCAATCACAGTGGAAGTCATGAGTCATGAGTCATGAGTCAAGAGTCAAGAGTCATGAGTCATGAGTCATGAGTCATGAGTCATGAGTCATGAGTCATGAGTCATGAGTCATGAGTCATGAGTCATGAGTCATGAGTCATGAGTCATGAGTCATGAGTCATGAGTCATGAGTCATGAGTCATAAGAATAGCAAGCATAGACATGAGATCTTTAAAAAACATTGCATGCTTGGTTAAAGGTAATGTGTCCATGTAAGTAAAGCGACTTTGCTAATTTCACGTGATATTTCATGTGATCACTTTACCGTAGATTCAAAAAGATAGCCAGGTGTAACATAAGCAGACTGATGACTTACTTGCGGCTGCGATTCCAGAGCTGAACCCGAAGTCTCACATCAGGCAGCCTCGTTGTGAAATTTAAATTTTGGTTTTGCATGTGTTCAGTTAAATTCTACCAATCACAGTGCACTCCTGGGGCTCTTCGTCAGCATCGTGTCAGTACATTTTGACAAGAGTGTATACGCTGCTGTACTTACATGTACACATTACCTTTAATGCATCTTTCGTTTGATTTGATGGTTAGGAAGGAACTTGGTGTACTTTGCCATAAAATCTTTGATATTGTGATCATTTTCAGAATTACTGCGCCTTTTATGTTTATACATTTGTCCAATGGTGGCGTCTCCAAATTGCTAAATCGTAAACCAGAACAGCTACAAATTTCTGCTTACTAGCACCATAGTATATAGACCTTCATAAAGTATAGTTTTGTTGAAGTTTGGAACTGTTTTGTCTCTATTAAGTTAGGATTTACAACGACTTTCATTTTCTTCACAACTTTTCATGAATCCTTTCAATAAAAAGAAACACGATGTAATTCTGAAAGTAATCAAGATATCAAATATTTCCTGTGAACACTTATAAACAAGTATTTGGAGTTCCTTCAAGCCACCAAATCAAATGAAAGATGCATTAACCAATCGTACCGTCGTGTTTCTCTTCTACGTATTTGTGGAATACGGAGCTTTTGTCCTTCATCTCGTACTTCATTACTGTCAAAACAACTGGTGCATTTCGCGTGATTACAGAATCCCGGATTAAATTGTGAAATGCAAATAGGAATCTCTTTTCAATTTCCATATTTACATTGCGGACTCAATTTCTTCCTTCAAGCACAAACATTAGATATTTCAGATGATAGTAGAGGCATGAAGATTATGTTCTAACTTTGACCTGACACTTAATCATTATCATACATATACTTGCTGACGAATCGTACTGCGTCACACAATCGCGATCGAGCTTGTAAATAGGGCATCAATCCTTTGACACCGTTACCAATCCTTATTTGACTGTCATCAATCGAAATAAAGAAAGGTAAAACTGAAACCACAAAGAGCAAGCGGATTTAGATTTCAAGTACCATTTGGAGCTCAGAGGACCACACGAAACGCACCAGTTGTTTTGACAGTAAATGTTAGCTGATTCTTTCTCCTACGTTTCTCGCATTCACAAAATTTACTTTCTTCATCTTACAGCATTGCAATTGCAGTAACTCAAGCCTTGACTCTTACGAATCCAATCCCACAATTGTTTATTCCACGATGCGGTTATCTACGGTACAAGATTCCAGAAAACACATTCAATGATCCGATTCAAGGCAACACACGTGGTCTGGAACTTTCGTTGAGAACTGCAACAGATGGAGCCTTGCCTCAATCAGACGATTTCATTGCCTTTTCATCCATGAACCAAACTTTAACTGCTGTCCTCACAGACGAGAGATTGAAAGACGCCAAGCTTCCCAAACATTTCAGCTATCGTCTGGTTGCGAAGACACGGAGAGGAACTACAGCCTTTGCTATCCTGCAACTTACGCTCAAAGAGGCATGGAGAAACAAGACAATTTCCTTTCTCATCAATTTTGTTTGGGCTGATAAAATTCGGCCTCCATTGCCCGTCATATTGAGCATTTTTAGTGACAAATTATCAAAGTATGTCAATAGCGATGTTTCTGTGCTGAGATTCACACATGCGTGGACGCCACAAGGTGCCTACAGCATTGGTGTGACAAACTGTTCCATACCATCAGGTACATGCAAGAATGGGGCAATTGAGAAGGTGAAGGTGCAGCTCTTTAACGTCGCTGCCTTCAAACTGGCACTGCTTCCGGAGATAATGCTTTCTTATGCACAAATGAAACTTGATGCTTCCTGCGTGCCACCAGATGCACCGAGAGTGCTGAAAGCATATCCTGTTATTACTTTGTCACCGTGCACCTCAATCGCAGTTAAAATTCCTCCTGATATATTCTATGACGAGGTAGATGAAAATAATCTACAACTAACGGTTCATGCAATTGATGGGAAGAAGCCAACAGCTCAGGATATTTGGATTGACATTGATAATGGTAGAAATGCTCTTTTCGGTGCTGTAACTGATAAAGTCGTCACCGAGCAGCCCCCTAATGGATACAACATCACCATAAGAGCTTATAATTCACACTTCCTCTGGGCTCAGACGTATATGATTGTCAAGATAGCGAAGAAGCCAATACAAAGATATTACCAATTCATTCTGCGCCTTACTCTGTTGGGAAACGCGCTTTATCCACAGCATTTTGAACAAGAATACATTGTCGGCTACATAAACAAATATTTCAAGGCAAATTTCACAAACATCATGTCATATAACGTTACAGGAGGAAAGCACTTGACTTTGCGATGTAGCATTTGCACACTACCATTGAAATGTGATAACACGACATTTGCTCAAACGTTTTCTCGAATGGTATCAATGACTAATGGATCACTAATACCAGCTTTTCGGAAAATCTTCTCTTTATGGTATCAAGTCGAATCTGTTTCTCCTTACGTTGATCCAATCTGTCAGCGAATGATACACCCACCTGTACCAAGCATCAACCCCTGGATTTTACCAGCAACGAACTGCGATGGTCTCAGCATCAAAATACCTGCAGATATATTTACTGATAAAGAAGAAGGAAACGTTCGAAGTTTGAAGGTAGACTTGTATACAAACGATGGACTTGCTTTGCCTAAAACAAGTTGGGTCCTCTTCAATTCAACAAGCCAGGTAAGTAAGACCTTCTTATAATGTCTTGTCGCAAGGAAATTTAAAGGGGCTTGTGCAACGTTAGTGTTTGCGGGCTCAGTGCTTCGTGAAAGAAATACAGTAAAAACCCGCACATAAGAACCTAAGATTTTGAACTCAGCCTGTCTAGGTTCTTATGCAATGAGGCACATCCAGTAATCAGGGTGTAGGTTCTTAACACAGGGAAAAGTGTGAATCTAAATCTTAACCAAATTTATTTACATTCTTGGCCCTATCCACTTCAACCCAAGCTTACCCAGTTTGCTTGCAGGCCCTGCCTATCACAGTTCTGTAAGTAATGTTTTGGAGTCCATGAAGGAGGTTGATGGGCAAAAAGTTGCATTTTATTTCCCAATGAATAAATGAAACGCTTTATTAAGAACCTAGTTAAGACATCAGCCTGAAATGGTTCTTATTTATTGGGTACAAAATACATTATTTCAGGCTATAGGTTCTTAATAGATGAAGGTTCTTATGTGCGGGTTTTTACTGTATCTNGTGTAGGTTCTTAACACAGGGAAAAGTGTAAATCTAAATCTTAACCAAATTTATTTACATTCTTGGCCCTATCCACTTCAACCCAAGCTTACCCAGTTTGCTTGCAGGCCCTGCCTATCACAGCTCTGTAAGTAATGTTTTGGAGTCCATGAAGGAGGTTGATGGGCAAAAAGTTGCATTTTATTTCCCAATGAATAAATGAAACGCTTTATTAAGAACCTAGTTAAGACGTCAGCCTGAAATGGTTCTTATTTATTGGGTACAAAATACATTATCTCAGGCTGTAGGTTCTTAATAGATGAATGTTCTTATGTGCGGGTTTCTACTGTAAACAAATCACACAAGCCGCACGGAAGCACGGTGGGAAAACAGTATATCGTACAAACACATCACCATCATTACGTTTTATTTGATGCCATAAGTTTTGTTGTTAGTCAGTGTTTCACTTTGCAACTGTGCACAGCGAGTACACGAATCTGCAAAGCACCTCTGATAACTCTGCAACAACTACAGCAAAGTCGTCGTTTGAAATTGACTTCACGGCACTACTGTCTGAAACTTCAGTATTATCCAAAATTCATATGTAAACTCACTACAGTGCAAGACATGTTGGGATTCGCCATGACTTGGACTTGCAATTTTATTCTCTGCAATACATTGGTTCGGGAGAGGAAAGCTTCGATCTCGTGAGAAGTTCCTACCTCGAGGTAGCCATCTTAATTTCTGACTATCAGAAATTATCGATCACAGGGAACCAAGGGATATTTGCAGTCGCAAAGCAGTGACGTTGCACAGGGCCCTTTAAGCGTACGGGAAGACAGAATCTAACGTGCTGTCCGATGAAAATCCCCCGTTTACCAAACTTTTGCATGACTAAGGTTGGATTTTTGCCCGATAAAAGCTGACTTTTTAGGCTTGTGCTCTTGCGATGAAGGATGCAGTATCTCATTATCGAATCAAATTAGATGTGAGGCCATCTCATTTATCCTCTGTAAGACGAAGTAAGACGATCCAAAGGGATTATCCTATCTTACTCAACTTAGGGTTGGTCTCAGCAAGTTAAATTTCCACAAATTCGAGCATAATTTCAAGGATACCATAATCCCGATGTGCCCAACAAGCGATGGTATTGAGGACGTGGAGCACTTTTTGTTGCTCTGCCCTTCTTTTGATGCTCAACGCCGAGATCTTCTCGCTGGAATTGTTGAATTATTACGACCATCTGTACAAATCACCAATCTTTCAAATGATGCTTTGGTGCAGCTTTTATTATATGGTGATCAAGACCTTTCTTATGACTTGAACAGAGATATACTCGAACTAACTTTACATTTCATTCACGAAACTGGTCGGTTTGACTAAGATCTTCCAAACCTCAGTCATGCACAAAGCGGCCACCAAGTCTCTTTACGTAAATGTTTCCTTTTCTTTGTAAATTCTGTTTCACATCAGATGACAGGCATTTGATTTACCTTAAATAACTAGAACGAGTTGCGCTCGCATTGATCGCAACCCTGACCTGACATCTGATGTGGGATGGAATCTAGTATAGTATCCAGTAGTTTTTAAATCGTTCGTAGTGTAGTTGTATTTAGTTTAACGTTGCGTGTCTTTTCATATTGGCCATGGGGTAGTCATAGTCTTTCGCTCCCCATGGTATCGTCCCTGTAGTGTAGTATAGTAATCAGGAACGTATAGTAGAATGTAAGATTTATTGTAATATTTTAATATGAATAAAAAAAATCATGACTTTCCTTACCTTTCGTTACTTCAATTATATCGTTGTTCATTGTGTCTCTCTCGCAAGGTTCTGTATGGTCGACCCAGCAGAAACGACATCATTAAGTACAACAGTTTGAGTTTCAACAAGCAATACTATCACTTAGTAGCAACGGACAGAACCGGTGCAAATGGTTCTTTGCATCTGCATTTCGTGTTCCCACCTCTAAGGCCACCAACATATGAATACCAGCTTGTTTACAGCACAACGCCATTTGCAAGCCATTTTCAAGAGATAGAAGTTTTCTCGAAGAAACTGCAATCCTACTTACACAGTACTGGACACTCAAGTTTTAGTCTTCAAAAATTTGAGGCACCAAACGTCGCATATCGGCGTATCTACTTCGAGAATTGCTCAATACATTTCGACCCATGTGACATCCAGCTTGTCAACGACATCAATTCAAAACTGTTTTCATCTATGACACCGACTGCAGCCTTCAAAAATTTCATGAAACCAGAGTTCAATATTATTGTTGCATCCGTTACGAATAAAAGCAATTGTGGACCAGATGCAAATACCGCTCCAAGAGTCCTCCATCCCATGGTAAGATGGCGCATCTCTGTTTGTGGCATACAGAAGCAGCCTATACCTATCCACACTTTTCATGACAAGGAAGATGGATACACACGAAAACTTGCCTTAAATGTGACAGATAGTGCTAACAGATATTTGGGTTTGAATTCGTTTGTGCAATTTGACCCCTTTGAGCAGGTAATAACTGCGATGGCTAGTGTCTTGATTGCAGAAACCCGGACGGCACCGACGTTTCTCCTTACTGCAACAGACAAGGGCGGACTATCAGTAACAACGCTATTTCAAGCAAGCATCAGTGGACCGTTACAAATCTTGAAGAACTGTCAAATTCAAACCAAATTTGAAATTGGCCATTCTTTGATCGACAAAAGCAATGCTTACTTGGCAGAACGTATCATGGCTAATATGACTGCATACTTTGGGTTCAGTTCTTCAGATAAAATCGGCGTTGTCTCGATCGTAAGAGAAAGCACAACCAGAATCTCGTTTTCATGGAGTTATTGTTCAGCCTCCTATTCACATTATACTTATTCCTCTATAACAGCAAAGAAGACAGTTAATATGGTGGACTACCAAGGATTTGCAATTGTTCTCCGAAAGGTTTTCGTTGCTGACACATTTCGTGTTCATTCAGGATTTAAGTCATGTTTTCGGGATCTGAAGGTTTTGTCTGTTTTGAAGATCTTTTCAGGAGAGTGCTCAAAATTTCCACCGGTTATTGGATTAAATGTTACTGAGGTCAAGTTAAATGTCTCTAATTGTGGGTACACAAAAATATCTGTTACAAAAGACTGGTTCTATGATCTGGAAGATGGTGACGCCCATCATCTCAATTTGAAGTTCTGTGACAGTACCCTGAAACAAATAACAAAAGCAGATAACTGGATTAACTTCGATCAAGGCTCTAAAACTATTATCATCTCACCTACAGACAGAGAAAGGAATCTTGGAATCGCAACCTCCAAATTCTATTTAACAGCAACCGATTCCAGTGGTTTATCAACGAGACTCCCATTGGTAATTAACATTGTCGAGAATATAATGCAAGATCCTCGATTTCAAATCACCTTCCAGCTTTTGAATAATCATACTGTGTCCTACCTCAATGATTCAGTCTACCTATCAGATAGGATATCAGCAGTGCATGCGTTACCAAGTGGTAGAGATGTTATGGTCAGGTCATTTCACGAAGGAAATGGTTATGTTGATTCAGCAACATTTACGTGGTCACTTTGTCATCAAAGTGTATGCTCATCTAATGTCCTCAAAACAGCAAGGGAGCATCTTGGATCGGAGTCGCATTTCAACAGCCTCAAAGCGCAATTCCTACCGAAGCTTATTCTGCAGCGGGCAACCATTTCTCACACATGCGGTGGGTCTACCTCTCCTCCGTCAACTGCAGTTAACAGCATCACCTTCAATATAACTATGTGTGGAGTAGCTGTGTTTACATTGCCACCATCTTTGTTTTCTGATGTGACTGACGAAGCTACTAAAAATATGAAAATTCATCTTCTAGACAGCAACAACAATCACGTGTCAGCCTCTTCATGGATACAGCTAAATACTGCCACACTGCAGCTATATGCTGTCCCGAGTCTCGAAGCAAAACTGTTCCAAGCAACAAATACATTTCGCTTACGAGCTACAAATAGTCAGAATCAAAGCACGGAAGTGCTCTTGAATGCTTCTGTATCTGAGAAGCCTTACACAGGTTCTTGTTCAGTCACCATCGTCGTAGAGCGGAAATTTGGCACAGAACGCACTGTGGATCTCAAGGTTCTCCATAAATTACTTCAATCTATCAGTGATTACTATAATGACAAAGAAATCAAGATTAAAGTCTTGAAATTCTCAAAGCTATCAACATTTACCTACTCCCTGACATACAGTAACTGCAGTCTAACCTTTCCAACAAAAGAGGAATCCTACAAAGGGTACGACGAATCATTCAGATTTCATACATTCAGGCCTATCATGACCAGAATTATAACACAGAATGGGTTGATTCAAACTACATTCTCCTCCTTCATGCAAAGGCTATTCAAAATCGTCAGTTTAGGAGTAAAAGACACATGTATTGAAGCCCCACCTTTTCCTTCAGGATCGACAGAGCATAAAACGTATGCATACACATGCAGAGAGTATCGGGACCCACTTCCTCGAAACATGTTTAATGACGCGATAGATGGGACAAATTTGAAATATTCTATTGCTTATCCGTCAGGCAAATTGCTATCCCCAGATGATTGGATAGCGTTTGATGAAAAACGAATGGAAGTGTATGGTATGGTAACAGAGGAGGTCAAGAAGAGAGCACCTTATGGCGATAACGGATATCACTATTTGATTGTTGCAACAGATTCATCTGGTCGATCTGCAAATATAAGCTACTATATCCCCATCACTAATCCCTTACCGTTACACATTCAGACAAAGTTTACACTTGCATTCAAAACGAGTTTTATTGAAAGTACCCCAACTGCTACTGTTCTTGTTAATATTTCACGGAGTATTGCAAAATATCTTGATGACGCGTCTAATGCAGATGACATCATGATCTATTCGTACACCCCAGGAAGAAGCCTTGTCTTTGGACATTGTAAAGAGAAATGCACTTCAACTGATTACCACACAGTTGCATCAAAGCTGCAGCTTACAGTAAGTAAACCCCAGCCCACACCTGGATTGGTTGCGGCTCTCAGAGGCTCGTTCACTCCAGAACAAATCTTTATCGATGGCCCTGCATGTTTGCCAAAATCAAATGCAACAATAATCGTCAAAACAACTTGCAACATTACGTACCCAACCGTTTGTGGATTCATTGACTATCACATCGATAATAAAACATTCACAGACAACTTTGGAAGAACAACACATGATTTTATCTTGTCAATGCGTATAATTGGAAAAGCTCTCACTGAATCAAACTCCGTATTCTCTTTCAGCAGTGCCAGCCAATTATTCTATGGGCCAATTGTAGCATCGAGAGTGCAGAAGATTTTGATATACGATCTAATCGCCAAACATCCTTTGTCAGGTTCTACAGGCGCCACATCTCTTATCCTGAACCTTCCAGACCTTGATGCATTCAAGAAGGTTTCAAAAAGTATTTGCATCATAACTGTACAAGTAACAGCATCGTACAGCCCGGCTTTCACTGGAGGCTATATTGTTCGTAAATTTATTGAAAAAACAGCAGCATATCTTGGAATATCGTATCAAGAAATGCAGATAATTTCGTACAGTTCGACGAAGACCTACCCAATTCAAATGTCTATTTCATTCGCTAATTGCAAATGGTACCAATGGCTAAGTTCTGCCAACAGCCTCAGTTACATGTCATTGTACGCAAGTTCCCGGAAAAATACGATGGAAAAATGCTTTGCGAATTATGAGCAAAGTATACATTACAGTCAGTTGTTTTGGAATGCTTTGAGCCCAGATCTTCAGCTTGTCAGTGTCTCAGCGAATAAATGGTGCAAAATTGAACCAAACAAGCCTCCTACTGTGAATATCACTACCATTATAATAACCGTTACCCCATGTACTCAATTTGTTCGAACAATTCCAACGGACTGTTTCTTTGATGAAGATGGTTCTACGCGCGACTTACTGCTGCAAATGTACCAAGACGATGGATCACCACTTACTGCTGCAAGCTGGATGAAATTCAACCAAGTGACACAGACCGCTTACGGCACAGCGCCGAAGAATGCTCAGTCATCTGAAAGCATCGACCGTAAATTTCTACTGAAAGCTACAGACCAGTATGGGCTCAGTGCAACTTCAACTGTTGTGATAAGATTCTCTGGCACAGCACCTACAAACGAGTCACCAAAGATCGTCATGAACAATTTCAGGATAATGTTACCGGAATGTGGAGTCTACCGCGCGAAACTTCCCGCAGGTTTCGCAGTTGATAAGGAGGATGGTGATATGAAGAACTTACGCGTTGAGCTCCGGACAATGACAGGAATGAAACTTTCCCGCGATTCATGGGTACAGTTTGATGAAAGAACGTATGAGATTTACACATTAGCATCAAAGATGTCAAGTGGAACAACAGGGATGCAATGGAGTTACAAAGTTTACATCTCTGATAGCTGCGGAGGCGAAACAACAGGGACAATTCAGTTCATAACAAAGGCCACGCAGATTACCTATTATCAACATGTGTTCACGTTCACCAGTTTAATTGCCAAAGCAACATATCTCGATATTCAAATCAAATTCCTGCAGCTAATATCGTCATATTTCGGAGCGACATCAAGCAGTTATACGGTTATATCTTTTGTAAAAGAAACTGGCTTTGAAAATTACACTTTCAAATTCTCAAACTGTTCCACGGCAAAACACATATGCCGGAAAACAGACAGCTATCTAATTACCCAGCAAAACGTTTTCACAGCATCAAAGGCAGGAACTAATAGCTTTGCTAGTTTTATCAAAAGTTATTTTCGAGTGACGTCATACAGCAGTGAAACACATTATGCGGTAGACAAGCCACCAAGTAACTCAACATCAACACTAACTGACATCGAGGTCACGTCTTGTGGAGGCTACTCACGTGACATCAGTCAAGGAATTTTTACAGAACTAGAAACGCCCTCAACTTTGCGATATTCAATGATATTGACCAGCGGAGGTCTAGTTACTAAAGAATACCCTGCGCAACTGATTTCTAATCAACTGCAAGTGATTTCATTGGGTGTGTCAAGGATCTTGAATGTTAGAATCATCGCTACAGATCGCTGCAATCAGTCCGCTTATCAACATATCAAGATTAGAATCAATATACCATCCAAACCAAGAGGATATGAAGTCATGTGTTCAGCAAATGTTAACACACAAAACTCAGCTGTGTATTACGTGATGCATTTCAAAGCGATGCTGAAAACGTACCTTAAAATCCCATCTTACAGCATTAGGATACTGAGTTACAGTCGTGTACACAATTCAGTTAATTTCACTTGGACAAGCTGTTACTTTGGAGAGGAGAAATGTAACAAGACAGATATAACATATCTCAAAACAACGCTTTTCATAGCTAACAATGTCACAAATCCAAGGTTCATAAAATCAGTAAAGAGTGTCTTTAATAATGTGACACTGACGGAATACGACAAAAATTGCAACTTTACATCTCCTGAGCCTCCCACACACAATGGAAGCCTTTCGATTTCAGTTGATCTATGCCGTAAAATAGAGTTTAAAATTCCAATGACAGCATTTTCAGACAAGGAAGATGGAGATACAAGGAGCTTGCAGTTGTCTTTGCTTACTGAAAACAGAAAGTTCATATCTTTCAAAAGCTGGCTTCAGTTTAACAGGGTCACTCAAACAATATACGGCTACCCACGATTTCCCACAACAACAACAACATTACAGCGTAACCATAGATACAGCCTCATTGCGAGTGACATTCAAGGTAATACAGCCTTGATGCCAGTCTCAGCCTCCATTAAAGGAAGCCTGACGATACATTACATGCTAACTTTACATGGGACGATAGAAATGGCACACTTTGGGCCAAATGTGGACCTTGAGATTGTCTTAATCCGAAAGATTGGATCATTTTTCAGTGATCATGCCATAAATGACATATCGTTTGAAAGGAATGGAAAATCGTTCACATTTTCATGGAGCTTTTGCAGAATGAGAACTGATAAATGTGACTGCTTTTTCATTAAGAAAGTTCAGAACATTTTGAAAAATATGACATCATTTCGGCATCAAATGCTACCAGAATTTGCAGCTATAAAGGTGTTCACAACAATGCATGGAGTATGCAAATATTCGGCAGCACCTCAGCTTCTGATTGATAAACGTGCAGTTCATATATACGCTGGACAATCGTTCAGTTATTACGTTGAAAATAGTCATTTTTACGACCAGGAAGATGGATATACACAAAATCTTACATTGTATATAGCCAATAAAGAAAGCCAAATTGTCACCTCAACCCATTGGCTGCAAGTTCAAAGACAGTTTATCTGTGGACTGGTTCTTCTATCGGAGCGTCGGTCATCAGAATGGAGATCTTCTAGCTCTGAGTACAAATTAGTCGCTCGTGATGCCTGTGGAAAAGAGACAATGGATAGATTTACCGTTGATATGAACTCGTATCAAATAATCCTATACTACAAAATCAGAGTGTATGTTACGAACTCGTATACAAATGTCCGTGGTAACTGCTCAAAAATGCAAACTTTCGCTTACCACATATCAAAATACCTCAATATAAATCGTACCGATATCTACATTGAAAATATCTATGTGAATAGCTCTTTTAGCAACTACACGCAAACGAAGAACAATTACACTGTGATTGTGTGGGGAGTGAGAAACTTCACATTGAAAAACTGCAAAAACGAAGCCGTGAGGACTTTCCGTGAGAAATTCGTTTATGGCAATGGCAGCATCAATTCGGGATTTTATCAATACATGAGAAATGATTTTAATGTAATAAAGGTCGATGATGATAACAGTACATGTGTGAATGCAACTTTCATTCCGTTAGTCTTCATCAAAGTAGGCTTCGATTTCCTATTTTGGATTTTGATTCTGTTGCTGATCCTCGCAATTTTGCTGCTGTTGTGTTGGTGTTGCTGGGTGTTTATCCCTCGTTGCTGCCCAGGCTGCTGTGCAGGATGTCTTGAGAACTGTTGTGGCTGTTGTGGATCATTGTGTGGAAAGTGTTGCATGCCAGGAGGAAAATACGCATCATTGGAGGAAGCCGCATTAGCACCGGAAGTAGAAAGTGGTGTGTTGAGCAATGCAAGAACTGCACCTGAAGAAAATGCTACAAAGCTGGGGAAGGAGGCTGAACCGGATGAACCCGAGGCTGGTGTCCTGGCAAATCCATTACCGGACTCTTCAGGTAATCTTCACATTTCGTTTGATAACGTAGGTTAGGACTCATTACAATGTTTACGAAGAAAAAAAGACCACCTCTTTGATCTGTTTGAAGGAATGAATGATCTGCTACCAGGTGCCATATTTTCTGTAGGGTAAAATCAGAGTCGTGTACTAATTATCTGCCATGCGTATAAAGATATGTAGCAAAGCAATTACTCCAACCATGTGCTATTGAATTGTCCCGTGTTACTGGATTTTTGGCCCCATGACCACTGATTTTAGAATTATCACGGCACAAGAAAAATTGGTTCAATGTGATTGAAACTAAGGTCTACTTCATTCCAAGAGATGCAACTACAGTATCATTCACCCCCAAGAACGCAATTAATCATTATTTAGATGATGGCTGATTCTCAAAAAGTGTTACAATTGACCCCGGTCTCCCCTACTTTGATGTTCCTGAAATCTATAAGTATACCATGAGGTTTATTGAGCTTTCCAAATTACTTCACAGCTGCTTTTAAAAGCTTTCATTTTTCTCTGTTAGGGTATGATTCAGCTTCAAAAGTAGACGAAGAAGAGATGAAAATCGACCAACGTGCTGCTAATACAGACTATTATGCTACACCAGAATATTTACAAAAGGCGGATGATTTGGGTGGAGCGATGGATGAAGAGTCGAGTGGGGGTACCGACGAAGCATTTAGTGACTCAACTTTTGTGCCATCTCTTCATTCGGCTACCGCACCACTACCAATGAATATTGAGAGTGGAGTTGCTGCCATGCCTCACGACCATTTGGAGGTTTGTAATATTTATCCGTCATACTTGTCAGGGGACGTTATGTTACATAATGATTGCAATTTCGGCTCACATTTAATGTCATCAATTTGGCACTCGAAATAACTGCGAAAAGAGGAAAGTAAATCTAGCTGTTTGGAGACTTTTCATTTCATTTTTTATTCTTTAAACAGGATTAAATATACAGTTAAATACTGATTTCCAAATTGCCCTGTAAGATAACAACAAAATAAATATCTCTAATTATAAAATTTGCATATAAGGATAAATATCAAAATAAAACTGGTATGTAAATAAGGAGTTTAACCGAAAAGATTACTTGCTGGTTTTATATGCAGCTTTGAATCGATAAGGTGGGCGCTGTCTTGACATCAGCGCTAAGGCTACAGTAAGAACCCGCAAAATAGAAACCACTTTATAAGAAACCTCAGGCTGATTTTTTCGAGAAATNTGATGATGAATATGATGATTATGATTATGATGATGATGATAATTATTATGATGATGATGATGATGATGATGATGATGATGATGATGATGATGATGATGATGATGACCCCGGTCTCCCTTTTTTGATGTTCCTGAAACCTAAGTATACCATGAGGTTTATTGAGCTTTCCAAATTACTTCACAGATGCTTTTATAAGCTTTCATTTTTCTCCGTTAGGGTATGATTCAGCTTCAAAAGTAGACGAAGAAGAGATGAAAATCGACCAACGTGCTGCTAATACAGACTATTATGCCACACCAGAATATTTACAAAAGGCGGATGATTTGAGTGGAGCGATGGATGAAGAGTCAAGTGGGGGTACCGACGAAGCATTTAGCGACTCAACTTTTGTGCCATCTCTTCATTCGGCTACTGCGCCACTACCAATGAATATTGAGAGTGGAGTTGCTGCCATGCCTCACGATCATTTGGAGGTTTGTAATACACTGATTTTTTTAAAGAAACCGCCTATAAGAAACGATAGGCTCAATTTTTCGAAAACTAAGAAACAACCCTACCTGAATTGAAAAAGCTAAGAAACTTTTGTAATTTACAGTTCTAATTTTCCTGTCGCACTCAAAATGTTTTGACACTGTACAGTTATAGCAACTGTCTGAACATTATTTTGAGTGCGAATTATGTAATTTACTTGTTTTGAGATCTTACTAAGTAATTTGGGAGCCCTTTAGACAAAACAAAATTAACTCTACACTTCCAGCATTAAAAATATAAGAAACACATAAGAAACTTTTGGTTGCAAAATGGCCCAAAAACTTAAGAAACTGCCTACCAGCCCCGGACCTTAGTTTCTTATAAAAAAATGTGTGTATTTATCCATCACACTTGTCAGGGGACGTTACGTTACATAATGATTGCGATTTTGGCTCACATTTATTGTCATCAATTTGGCACTCGAAATAACTGCGTAAAGAGGAAAGTAAATCTTGCTGTTTAGAGATTTTTCACTTCATTTTTTTATTCTTTAAACAAGGTTAAATACACAGTTAAATACTGATTTCCAGATTGCCTCTTAAAATAACAACAAAATAAATATATCTAATCAAAATTTACAAGTAACGATAAAGATCAAAATAAAACTGGTATGTAAATAAGGAGTTTAACCGAAAAGATTACTTGCTGGTTTTATATGCAGATTTGAATCGATAAGGTGGACGCTGTCTTGACATCAGCGTTAAAGCTATTCCATACTCATGCTCCTCTATAAGCAAAGCACCGTTGACCACTGACCGTTTTTAGGAAATATTTGGACGTTTTCAAATATCAATGCACAATTTTTTACTTACGGCTCCAGTTCAAGGTATTCCCAGAGAGACCAGATCAATACTGAAAGTTTTCGATTGTAGTATTGTATCAAGTATCAATTGCAAGATTTTAAGCAAAGTATCAGTTGCAAGATTTTAACTTTGAATTTTGAGGAAAAGGATTTTCAGTTTTTAGCTCAGTAAAGAAAGCTTTATCCCTTGTGAATTCCAGCAACCTTTTTGTTTCAAAATTAAAGAAGTCAATATGAAAGGCGATTTTACCTGAATTTCCTTTTTAGCAAGTAGCTGAGCAACCAAATCATGTTCTCAGTTATCTCGTAATTGACTTTAAAATTAGCAAATGTGTCTCTCTTTAGGTTTCCCAAGGTTTGAAGCATACTGCAAAAGCATTCACGATTACCAGAGTTATTTCTTTTGTATATTAAGCTTCTTGTTTGTTCAGAAAGAAGCACGAACTATCATTATAGACCAATAATGAAAAATCTCAAACTAATGGCGCTTAGGCGCGATTTAGAATGTTGATTAAAGAGTATAGCTTAGAATAAGGATTTTAAACCTGTCATTTTATAACCTTTAACTACCGAGTGCGCCAAAATAAACTACGCACGTTTGGCAGGCGACAATAAATCATACACTCGATCGATTTTGAAGATTTATGCAGCAGAAAGCCTGAATTAGATACTGGGATTATTTGCAAATTTTTCCGTTCTCAGTTTTTAGAGCTAGAAGCGAGTTTCTTAAAATTTTCGTTTTCGAAAACAATGAAAACGATCAAAAAATTTCAATCAAATTTTAAAAGACTCAACACGAACGAACAAAGAGAAAACGTTTTCAGGGTGATTTGGGGGTTTAGTACAAACTCTCGTACAGCAGATTACAATTAGCCAATTTTTAAATCCCTAATCACCACGAATAAGTTCTCTCTTTGTCCATTCATGTCGATTCTTTAGAAAACTTGATCGATGTTTTTTGATCGTTTTCAGTGTTTTCGAAAACTAAAATTTTAAGAAACTCGCTTCTAGCTCT
>REGL01001086.1:69116-82712 GCA_004194395.1 Aurelia aurita complex sp. Pacific | reverse complement strand
CGAATCAATTTCGTTCCGTTCAACTGAGCAAAATTAAGCTGATTTGCATGATTGTTATGTTTATTGTCTTTATTGATTTGAACTGAGTAAGTTACACAATAACTGATGGACATATTGCTGAATATTTCAACACAGATTAACCAAAATTGTTTGAACCCTTTATTCACAAAAAGCGTTCTGTTGTGTTCACGTTACATCGAAATACAGTCCTTTTGAAGACAAACATGGCCTGATCTTCTCTGTCGCAAATAAAGCTTGGAATTCGATCGTCATGATATGGCCAACATGCCAGCAAATCTATAGATTGTGCCTTTTTAGACCACCAAAATTTGGGGTTCGTAGATAAAGCACCTTTATATTTATAAGCACCTATGTTTGAATTTGAACTTACTGTTTTGCTCTCATCCAGAACTTATATCAACTCGGAAAAATACACACAACATGTCCATTTGCTCCCCTTTTTGGTCTTTCAAGCTTACTGCCAGTGCCAGACACCTATTTCTTATACACAAACGGAAAACGCTGAAAACATGAAACTTGCTGCTGTGCGGTAGCCATCTTACTCTCTGATAATCAGAAAGTCGAACGTCGGCGCGCAAAGGCTCTATCTTGCACAGGCCCCTTTAAAGGCACACTGTCGTGGCTGGGATTGGCCAGTCGTAATGTTGAAAGAACTAACAAACAACCTGGCCTCTGAATAATTACGAAGCCTTTATGCTCTTGGGTCATACTTTGTTTCAAGAATAAACAATCAGATTGTTATCACCTTCATGAATTTCAGTGTACAGCGTAATTACTGAAGCTTGCCTTATTCTATTCTTTTTATTGTCTTATTCATCCAATCAGTGCCACGACAGTGTGCCTTTAAGCCAGCTTTGTCTAATCATTGTTAAATTTCAATCAGTCAACCAATCAAAGACTTTCGATTTGACGGATCGACCAATTAGAATCCATCTGGCTTAGTTTAAGCTGGCTTAACTTAGGTGTGAATTGGGTATTCGTAAAGAAATATTGTAATGTTTCAAATGTTTGGGCCTTTCGGAACAATATCACAAGTCATTTCGATTATCCTCTAATCAATTTATAGTTGCCAGATGCTGGAAACTCATTATCAGAGGATTACTCTAGTACAACATCATATAGAGAAGATATAGAAGAAGGTATTCTCGCTCAACCACTTCCGGACTACCATTTAAACAGTATGCCATATGAAGGACATCGAAGCATAGTACAGCAAGAGAGCATGGAAGAAGAAGTAATATCACATGCACAAGCACCAATACCAGCTGCAGTACTGGCGTTGCCACAGATGCCAAATGTTTACTCAGAGAGTGCTGGTGGTTCTAGAGTTGTTACTGAAAGCAGAAATGCTGTGGAAACAGAATCACGAAATGTCGTTCGGACTGAAGCTAGAAATGCACCAAACCAGGATCGACGAGTTTCAATGAGCTCTACGATGATTAACGAAGGTATGTGCTTCTTTCTACCCGGGTGAGTAAAAAAAAGTTAACACGTTTGGCGGGCTTTTGAATAAAAAGTATGCTCTCGATATTCAAGACTGAAATGTTAAGCTGTCAGCTTAAGGCTAACTTAGATGTGAGAATTTTGATTGGCAATCTTATAGACTCAGAAGGTGGGACAATTTTGGAAAGGGGTTTGTATGGAAACAAAATTCTACGTTCCATTCTGGTCCATGGGCTGATATATCAACATTTCAGTTTAGAACATCGATTGTGTAAACAAGGACAGATTTTGTAACACAATAGCATGAAATGCTTTTGTTGACACCTGAAGTCAAAACGATTAGTGGCTGCAGACAAAGGAAATTCTCTCAACCATAAATTCAAAACAAACAAAGCCGCAAAAGTTTCTCTGAAACCCACGTAGCTAAAGCGCTCGTTGTGCATTCCGGAAATTGTTTTTAAGAGCAAACATGCGCATATATTGAAAGAAGAAGGATATATCTACACATCTACCTCAGGCGTTTTATTTCCTTGGTTCAGAAGCTGAGCAGTAAGTGTGTTAATTACACCCAAAAAATAAGAGAATTGAATCGCCTCCCAATCGGCTTTTAATAATCAAATGAATTAAATGCCCGTGGCAGATGTGTAGATATATTCTTCTTCTTTGTTGGGAGAATTTGCTTTGTCTGCGATCGCTAATCGCTTTGAATTGAGTTGTCAATCAAAACCAACTCGAACTATTGTCTTACCAAATCTGTCCTTGTTGGTTGCGCATCTTTTATTTCAAAATCCGAAGATTTGACCTTTTTCTGGGCTCTGATTTTGGTTGTCTTCAAGGGGGCCACCATATAACAATACGTCTGCTCAGGGTGAGTGGAGGATGAGGTACAAGCCAAAAGCATACAGTACGTTCTTTACTTAATGGATACCCCATACTTCAGAAAGCAGAATTTCTGAAAGCAGTAAACATTGCAAAGAAAATCCTTAGTAACAAACATCTGCAAGAGGCAGTGACGAAGAGCTCTAATAGTGACCCCGGTAGCAGATAAGAATGGAGAGTTGTTGCCTTACCTCCAAGAATTCCGTCTAAATGAGCTCCAAGTAATGCTTTCAATGCCCTGTCGTTTAGAAAATGGACTGAAAAATAGGAAAGGCAACTGCAAAGAATATTTATCTTCCAAGAGTTCAAAAGCCAAGTCAAGTTTACAACGACGCTTTGCCCCAAAATTTGTCCATTTGTGCTGAATTAAAACTGATTTCCCGTGATATCCGTGAGATCAATTTTCCGAGCGGACTGGAAATGTCTTGTTTACGAGAGATGGTATAGGTTTCAATATGAATGGAGTGTTACGCGTGACAAACCTTTTATTGTGTAAAATTCGTTGCGCTCGGAAAATTCCACTGACTGGAAATCAGCCGTTAAAGATACACAAATCGGAATATCGTAATTAAAAATAGCCGTTTTTAAGAGTAGATTTTACACCTCTCTATGCGTTTGATCATATCAAAACAAAGCAATGAAGGCAAATTATTGTGGTTGACTGCACAGAGTTGTTAAATCTATTGTTAAGGCTGCAAAAGTGCTTTGTCTTAAATTGAAATTTATCATTTGTCTTACAAATCAATTTCTTTGAAAAATTTCATGTCCCTAGATACGTTCCGGTAGATTCTCCCAAAAGGGTGCACTTTAGGGGGGGGGGCAGAACTGCAAAGTGAAGGCAAAACAGTAGATGTGCAATAGTGTGGGACCATCATCTAGAGCGCGAGAGGAGTTATTGCACCCCACGCCCCCTCCCTGGCGTTCCTGGTCTCGGGAAAGGGTGTCTTGGAATTAATTTGCAGAAACCATATATTTACCATACTATCTTGCTTTTAGGGCGTAGAGTTAGTCTTGGAGGCCCAATGAGACTACTTGTACCGCGAGATGCATCGAATGACATGGCCATGCAAGAATTCAACAATAACGACTCTTCTGATGGCAGAATTTCAGCTGTAAGAAGAAAAAGTAAATCTTATTACTTTGATGATATGTCATTAGGTAAGTCATTATTGTGTATGGCCTTAATTCGATGATGGGCATTACCTGATTTTGACTCATTTATTTCATGGACTAGATGTCCCAGAAAAGTATATGCCAGGTGTCCCCAAAAAAAGTATCCTGCTTAAAAATTACCAAAAATTGATTATCAAACCTTTGATAAAATTTTCTTTCTGAATGGCTTTGTCAAAGACCCAAAAATATTCACAGATCATAAAATATTTGCTTTTGATACAGCAAGGTAGAAAATTTACACGTTGAAAAACCTTATTTTGGGTTATAGTTTTTGTGCAAAATACTCAATCTTTCCTAAGAGTCAAAATTTTCAAATTTTTTATCGTCATTGAAGTCTCCCATGATAGTGCACATCTATTTTTGTCATTTATGACCAAACTAGAAGTTTTACACGCACAAAGAAATTGATTTGGCAATCATCAGTGCTTTTTTAAAACCAGGTAGCCCTAAAAGAGCTGAACTTGCTCATTTTAAAACCACTTACAAGATTAGCAATGTTTTGGAAAATAATATGGTCCTTGATCTACGTGACAAAAAAAAAGAAATTTGAAGGTCGGCCGTGTAATCAAATTTTGGTGATTTTTCAAACGGGAGTACTTTTTTTTTGGGACACCCGGTACAGATTTAGTTGGTCTGTATGAGAATTTAGCTTCACGCAATGTCTAATCAAATGCAAAATTTTCCTCGATAGCTAATTTGAATATAGATATCTCGTCTGTTGAGACTGATGCTTTGAGTGTTGAAATATTAATGTTGAAAATTAAAATTTGCAGTCAAAGTCAAACCTTCAATCCAGAGCTTTGGCGTTTTGTCTTAAGCAAATTCTTGTAGCACAAATAAATCAACAGCTTCTTCGATAAGATTTGAAAAACATTTAGATCATATCATAGTCTGTGTCCTGGAAGTCACCCATTGTGCTGTTTTTGTCTTTCCTTGATCTAGTTTTAAATTTCGATGTGCTTCAGGAATTCGTTTAGACCAAAAGGCCACAAAGCTCTGGTTTGGACATTGAGGCAAATTTGAGCTTTCGAGATTAATATTTCTCCTCTCAAAGCATCAGTACCAACAAAGAAGGTATCTATGTTCAAGTTAACTATCGAGAAACAATTTGAAATTGATTAGTCATTGATCGAAGCTAAATTATCATCGCTGTACCCAACCTTGTGTACCTTTTTCTGGGACACCTGGTGTGAAGGTACATTTTCTTACAACTGTACTTTGCATCACTGGATATAATATTTGCTGCATCTTACGAACTTCCAGAGTCAAGAAGTCCAAGCAAATTTTGATGAGCCATCTGCATAAGTTTACAAACAAACAAATCAGATAAATCTACTTGTACATTTCAAGAATTCAAGGATTTGTAGAAACAGGTTTCATCAAAAACCGCTTACAAATTTAAAAAGTTTTTCTCACCCAGAGTCCTTTGCAGGCTCGCTGAATTCTCAGAGTGTCTGAAAATCAAAATGGCCTAAGTGGAAATCATGGAGTAATTGAACTGACGGTTAAATTTCATTTTAGTTGAACAGTTCTGTCAGTTCATCTACTGCACTACGGATAGTTTCCATTTAGGCCAAATTTGTTTTCAGACAGTCTGAAATTGTAGCCTGAGTAACAATGGTTCTTTAAAACATCGCATCTCTAAAATGAATGGAACTGCTACGTTAAGTTTACATTTTAATTCAAAGCATCCGCTTTTATGGCAGTTGGTAAGAAACTTACGAAACTCAAGGTGTTTCCCAATAAAACTTTGAACTGTATTTCCAAGGTGGAGGAAGCAGTCAAGGACGAAGAATGAGTCAAATTTTTCTCCAAGATGGCGACGATTATGGACAATCACGAAGAAGAGTGTCGGTTGTAAGATTGAATGGCTCTTCTGATGCATTAGCTGGCACTGAACCTATACAACTGAAAGTTCTTGACGATGCGGGGATATCATATGCATCTCCATGGGAAGAAAATCAACAGGAATCAATGTCAATGAGAAGAGTCTCTCTCGTTTCTAATCGTAGACTAAGTGGCTCAAGAAGTGATGAGATGTTGGACTCAATCGCTCATGACAGAAGGTAAGTAAAATCGTAAAATCAAACGAATTTGAAGGAAGGTCTAGATTTTGTAACGTCTCTGAAGTTCAAGGACAATTCTAGGGCTGGTATGATTGATAAAGAAATGAGATATTAGACCATTATCAATGGCATGACGCACTTATTTTACACCTGTCTTTGCTTTTTCTCTGCGAAATTACGTATCATAATCTGCGACAACTGCATGGTGACGTCATTAAGCACAATATCAGAGCCATGGTCAGAGCATTCTGACGTCACGTTGAACGTGAACGAGGCTGCTTATCATGTACTTTTACAAAATGGCGACGACATTTGGGCCTAACTTATGAAAAGATTTTATCAAATTGACAGCTGTTACGGGTATCATAATGTGGGAAAAGGTTACAACTGTTCATCAGCAGTTGGTAAGGTTGTTTTTTATATTAATTCTAGAAATCCCGGAACAGTCCTTAACGTGGTGTGAAATTGCAATTCTTTTAAACTTACGGCAAAAATTTCTAGTTTTAAATATAACTGCCATTTCATCATTTCCATCACTCTGAAGATAAGATTCATATATTGCCTTAGCAGATCTAACTTTGCTGGATCATTTGCTAAATATTGAATGAGACAAAAAATGCATCCACTATTTGAAACTAAAACTGCAAAAAACTATACACCCAGTTGGTAAATGTTTAGATTCTTCCTTTCCATGGGGCTTCAACTTAGTTTTTCATATTTTTCTCGCAACTCTGGATTCTTTGCCTCTCTCAGAATTCAGATATTAGCCAGAAACTTTCCTCAATAACAGTCAAAACATACTATTCAATCTGCTACAGTTTTTAACTCAAACCCTTTCTTTTACGTTCCTAGGGTTTGGTTGGAGAGAATTTTTGCATTTCAACAGCTCCCATGTTATTACAAAACAATACCTAACGCCAAGAACGTTATTTGGTATCTAGTAGCCTGTTAACCAGACCCAATTTCAAAGGAAATAGTGGTCTGTTCAATACCGCCATAAAGCTTGTTCAAAGCCTCTATTTCAAGAGGACTGTTTTCCAAGTTTTGTGGAAAATGTATGCGCATAATTATCTCGCAGCTCAAAATATTATCATAAAAACAAAGAGCGAACTATTTTAGTGCAGCAAGGGAGACAACTTAAATGCAAGGCAGAACAAAGAGTAATCAGGGCGCATTCAGATTGCAGTATTCTTTTTCAGAAAAATTTCAAAGAGCTTCCTGGGTAAATGGTTTCTTTACAAATAATCAGCAAATCNTAGCCTGTTAACCAGACCCAATTTCAAAGGAAATAGTGGTCTGTTCAATACCGCCATAAAGCTTGTTCAAAGCCTCTATTTCAAGAGGACTGTTTTCCAAGTTTTGTGGAAAATGTATGCGCATAATTATCTCGCAGCTCAAAATATTATCATAAAAACAAAGAGCGAACTATTTTAGTGCAGCAAGGGAGACAACTTAAATGCAAGGCAGAACAAAGAGTAATCAGGGCGCATTCAGATTGCAGTATTCTTTTTCAGAAAAATTTCAAAGAGCTTCCTGGGTAAATGGTTTCTTTACAAATAATCAGCAAATCATTCTGAGCAATTCTCAAACGAGGTTTGAACAAGCTTTATGGCGGTATTGAACAGACCACTATTTCCTTTGGAATTGGGTCTGGCTAACAGGCTAGTATCTAGTAGCTGGAAACTAAATTTTGAGCCCTAACCCTAGCTTTTAAAAAAATTCTACATAGCAAAATCGTTTACCGTGATAAACTAAGAAAACCTATAAGAAATTGAACTACAGCCCCATTCAAGAATGCAGTTTCCACTTTTGTAATCGATTCCATAGTTTTTGCAGTATGATTTTTCAAACAGTTGATACATTTTTTCACTAAACCGGCACACTGCCTGTAGAAAAAGAATTCAGTAAATAAGGAGTTGTCTTGATCTTCCCTTCAGGTCGAGTTGGGGCGAGCGTGGAAAATTGAAAGTAATGAATGACGAATATGAAGATAATCCTAGACGAAGAAGGATGTCTGCTTCTTCACGCAGAATCTCAATTGGTGCAAATTCCCTCGGCGCAATGTCTGACTCAGGCTATCCATCACGTCGGAGAATGAGTAACACACAGAGAGTTTCCGTCTCTACCCGTAAATTGTCATCCGCAAACGGATCAAAAACGGTGTTTCATAATACAGGAGACAAAAGTTACGACTACGATGACGGAGCATTTGTAAGAGGAAGCACGCAACGCCGCAGATCATCAACAGCAGAACTTCTAGGCTATGGATCTGATTCGACAGACTCCGGTTACGCTGTTACGCGCCGCAGTAAGCGTTACAGACGCAGAGAAGAATCAACAATGGGTACAAATAAAGGCAGACAAACCAATGGCTACAAACAAACTGGAGGATACTTTGGTCGAAACAACGCTTATGATATCAACAATAGTGGAGGTAAGAAACGCAGAGGATATTCCACAGGCAGTCAGAATAGTGGATACAAGCGAAATGGTGAATATCATAGTCAGAATGATGCTTACGAAATCGATGATGACCAAGGTCAAAAACTCGTTCAAATTCAGCGCAAGAGCGTTTCAAGGATTGCTAATGGAGGAACCACAGGGACTCAAAGATCTAGCCAACTATCTCCAGAATATGAAATGTGGTCACGTGAACATCAGGCATATCGTAATAATGGTTACGAGAGTGACTCGTATGTCTAAGTAGAGAGAATTTTTGATTGCCAATTGAAGAGCCGCAGGGACTCGAATAATGTGGTCACATGAACATCAGGCGTATCTTAATAATGGCTATGAGAGTGACTCTATGTATAAGCAGAGAGAATTTTTGATTGCCAATTGAGGAGCCGCAGGGACTCGAAGATCAAGTGCAATAACACTATCTCCAGAATATGAAGTGTGGTCACGTGAACATGAGGCGTATCGTAATAATGGTTACGAGAGTGTCTAAATCTGTATAAGGAGAAATGATTTTGGACTGTAAGATTATGGAAAAATTAGGTTTAAATATTGTAATAGACCTTTTAGCTATTGTACAAAAGAGCCTGGATCGAGCAGTATTTTGATGCATTCTTATACGAAAGGTTCTACTGAGTGCCGTTAGAGGTTCTATCTTGGCTGATGGGGCCACCGTGTGTAAAGAATTTGAAATGAATGAATGAAAATATAACTATTGTTCACACTTGAGAATTCTACAAAATTTGTCAAGATACCGTTCGATTCAAATTCTTTATTAGGATAGCTAAAAGGTCTATTGTAGTCTTAACAATTCTGAAATTACTCAGAGGCAAATTTATGTTGCAAGACATTTCACAGTCGTGTTTTAAAGATATTTGCATGGGCAGAAACTTGTTTTAGAGCTTCTTGCTCCGGTACTGATCAGTGTGGTTGTGGAATTTTTAATGACTGCAAAGATTGTCATTGTGGCGTGTAAAATATTTAAATGTATTTATCATAAGACTAGGAATTAAGAGCCAGCTCACACGAGCAAATAGGGATTGTTCCTGACTGGGATTGTTCCTGACTGGGATCGATTCAGTTTGGGATCAATCTCAAACTTTGCAGGCATTCACAAGGGACGGATCTCAAAATATATTGTGTTTGCGCGGGATCAGACCCCAAATGGATCCACTTTGATTTCCACCTGCATGGTACTCAATCTACCGGGTGAGTAAAAAAAGGTTAATACGATTGGCAGGCTGTGGAATAAAAAGTATGCGGCCGATATTCAAAGCTAAAATATTAATCTATCATTCATGGTCTAACGTAGGCGTGAGAATTTTGTTTTGTGAAAGCATTTCATTTCATTTTTCATTTTATCTTTTTTACCCATGGTAGCCACTCAATAATAATAATTTATTTACAGGGGGCCATGCTAAAAACTTACAAATAACTATTAATTTACAATAAAAACGAAATTTGCTATAAAACCTAAACCTAAACCTAAACCTAAACTAATTACAATTTGTCATAAATAAATGAAAGAAAACAGAAAAGAATTGGTGAGAAATTCATGGTTGCACCTTCTTTTTAAACGCTCTCAGGGTTGAAGTATGTCTGATCTCAGGGCCAAGACTGTTCCAAAGCTTGGCGCCTCGGTACGCGAAACATTTCTGCCCCCCTGCCGATTTGAATAATGGCAACCTGAGATTGACTTCAGCGTTTCTAAGAGAACGAATGGTAGAGTTGTTGACTCTCGTGAACATGTCTTTCATATAAGAAGGCACGTCCCCATTAAGGGATTTAAAGACCATTTTCTGAGCTTCAAGATCAATAAGCTCCCTGACAGTGGGCCATTTAAGCGCCCGAATAACTGGTAAAGCAGTAGCATCAAATGGACTGTTGGTGACGAGTTTGAAGTTTCTGCAATTTTTCAATGGCAGTCACCCCAGCATTTCCCCAGACAGGACAGCAATATCTAAAGTAAGGCTCCACTAAACTCTTATACATTGTCTTGACAGTTGAAATAGGAAGGTACTGCTTGGCATAACGAAGCACACCAATACCTCTAGAGATCTTATTAGTTGTTAGGGCCAATTGAGATGTCCATTTAAGTTTATGGTCAACCTGAACACCAAGGTATTTGACCTCCTTTACCAACTTGATATCCTCGGAACCAATCTTAAGGTTTTTTTTTTTTTTTTTTTTTTTTTCAATACCTCTAGAGATCTTATTAGTTGTTAGGGCCAATTGAGATGTCCATTTAAGTTTATGGTCAACCTGAACACCAAGGTATTTGACCTCCTTTACCAACTTGATATCCTCGGAACCAATCTTAAGGTGTGGTTTAGTTGAATCAACAGAGTCAATTTTTCGCAGCTTACCATTACTCCCTATAATCATTGCTTCTGTCTTTGCAACGTTTAAAGACAACTTATTCCCTTAAAGCCATCCTTTCAAAGCTTCTAAGTCAGCATTAACTGCTTGCTGTACTCATCATTTGGACCCAGAAATTATGAAAATGCTACTGAAGGGTTTGTTTGGGGACGAGAATTCCACATTTGCTCCCAGTCCATGGTCTACTTGTCATTGAAATTAAATTAAATACAATCGTCAGTTTCAGTTTCAATTTTCGTTCCAATACAAACTTTTTACCAGCATTTTCCTAATTTCTTGGTATCAAGGAGAAGTGATTTTACCAAACGAGATTTTCTCATCTAAAATAGCTTTTGACTGCTGGGTTAACATTTTAGCTTTGAATATCGACCGCGTAATTTTCATTCCACAGCCCGCCAAAAGTGTGAACTTATTTTTAGCCTTGGTATGCGCTTTGTCGTCATCCCCTTGTCTAATAGACTATACTGCAGAAATCAAAGGGATTTCTAAAGCAAAACAACAACTGACAACAATTGAATTAGCGTCATTTCATATCCATACCAATTTGGGATCGATCCCATCATTTGCACCCGTTTATTCGAGACCGAGATGATCCCAACCCGCATCAATCCTTCAATGGAATGCTCTCCCATAGAACCCAAATTAGCACGGATAGCAGATTGATCCCAAGCATTTTCGTCTAAAAAGAAGGCCGATCGTACCAGTTTGGGATCGATTCCATTTTGGATCAATCCTGTGTAATCTAAATGAGGGTTTTTGTCCACACTTTGTTTAAAGTTGGTGAATAACTAAAGTAGCTAAGTATCAGGTGTCCCAAAAAATACTCCTGTTTAAAAAATCACAAAAAATTGATTATCAAACCTTTGATAACATTTTCTTTTTGACTTGTTTTGTCAAAGAACCAAAAATATTTATAGATGCTAAAATTATTGCTTTTGATGCAACAAGGCAGAAAAATTACAAGTTGAAAAACCTTACTTTAAGCTATACTTTTTAAGCAAAATCCTCAATCTTGCCTAACAGTCAAAGTTTTCAGATTTTTCATCGTCATCCAAGTCTCCAATGATAGTGTGCATTTCTTTCTGTCATTTATGACCAAACTAGAAGCATTGTATGCACAAAGAAATTGATCTGGCAAGCATAGATGCTTTTTTGCAGTATGATTAAAAACCAGGTAGCCCTAAAAAGAACTAAATTTGCTAATGTTAAACCAATTACAAGATCAGCTATGTCTGGGAAAATAACTTGGTCCTTGATCTACTTGGCAAAAAAAGAAAATTGAAGATCAGTCATGTCATCAAATTTTGGTGATTTTTCAAACCGGAGTACTTTTTTTGGGACACCTGGCATATACATGCAAGAATCAGCTAGTTAACATCAGTAAACGTAACTAATAGTAAAAATGAAAGGAACACGTAGTAGATTTAGATTTAAAAGATCTATTTAACAGAACCAATATTCTGTAAATAAGGAGTATATTGCTTACAAGTGCAAGGAATGGAGAAGTGCTTTATTTTCCTTTGAATGTTCCTAAACTGTTGACCATTCTGCAGGGGCTGCTGGGAGCCAAAGAGTTTAGGTATTAGTTCCCAAATTCCCCTCAAAAGCAAACCGTTAACAATTCATTCGCAACGCGAATGAATCGTTAACCAAACCAGCTAGAGGTATGGGGGGCGCTGTAAGCCCCCATTGGGGTCCAGGGGTGAAGCCCCTGGAAGATTTTGCTTTCTACAAGAAATTTAACCCCAGATTTTCCCTAAATTGCCGCAAGATCGCGCAAGATCTAGTTGTTTTTCAAAGTAGAAAAACTGCAACATTTCATGGTATTAGTCTTTGGATTCCAGCAGTTTTTCCAAACATTTCATTTGGAATGCTGTTTCATATTTGATTGCACATTTAGGCTACTGTTTCTGTACCATATAATCCCAGGGGAGTCTTACTTGGAGAAAAACAATGGGGATGTGCCTGCCAGAACAAAATTTTATGACCTTGTCCTGGAACATAATTCTGAAAACATAATACCTGTCCTGGAATAAGATCCAGGAAACTGATGATGACATATAAAATGACTATACTATACTGACTATACTATATAAAATGATTTGAAAATGACTATACTTTTCGCTAATTACTTGCATAAAGTACCTCTTTTTCGCATTATTTGGTTATGCTCATATATTTAAACACTTTGAAAAATGTTCTTGTTTGAATTCCAAAGTTAAATAGAATAACTATGGAATGAACAATACTGGAGCCAACTGATGACTTGTACAAAAAGGTGTTGAATGTGTGAACAGTCAGGCAGACAGGGTTGATACCTGGTAGAGCCCTACCACTTGAGCGTAATGACAAGGGGTCGCCGACTCGGTTAGGTCTGCTCTACTTCCGCAATCCCAGCGCTTGGTACTAAAAATGCAACTTGACCTTGACATCACCTTGTAACTTAAATAACAATGCGTCCACAGGGCAAAAATCCGTTTGCAATCAATTTAACTGGAGAAAACTGTTTCTGCTTGAAAGAAGTAACCTTAAAAGAGTTTTTCAGAAGTCACTGTATTTCTTTTATCAGTTTCTCTTTCATGTTTCCCCCCAGTTTCCCCCCGGTTTCCCCACAAGTCACAGAGAGACTTCTCTTCCAGTCTTTTCACAAACAATTTTTTCTTTAAACTTTGTTATGTTGAATTCCCTGACATTAAGTTTAATTTAATCAATCAGCAATGCAAACCATTAACTTTTGAATTAACCCTATCTGTACTGGGCGATTTTTTAGGTATTTTGTACTGGAGGGGCATTTTACGCCCCCCCCCTTTTTTTCTCCAAAACTACAAAAGATATAACAATAAGACTTACCCCTATTGTTCTTTAGACAATTGGCTATTCAAATATAACAATAACAACTAATAAGTCACGTGATTCGTTGCTAGGCACCCGAAAAACTGACGAAAATTGGCAAATTTATACCTTCTTAACCAGAAAAATTCTATTTAATCAACCACTCAACCGATTTTCTCCAAATTTGCTTCAAATAGTAGAAAACATGTCATAATTCAAAAATACATACTTTGCAAAATTGTTTAGTTTCTATTTTTAGCACAATTAGCCTTAAATTAGCCTTTTGTTGCATGCATTTACTTTCATCGCAGGTTTTTGCCAATCCTGCCCTTTTATCTGGTAAATA
>REGL01001086.1:52060-68049 GCA_004194395.1 Aurelia aurita complex sp. Pacific | reverse complement strand
ATCATCATCATCATCATCAATAATTTATTTAATGTAGGCTAAGTAAAATAAAAAGAATAGCTAAATTACAGCTGATTTAGGCCTACTTTACAAAAATTTACAAAATTTACAAATTAATTCCTAAAGCTAATCAATAAAAACATTTAGTGGATTATATACAAGATAAAAGCATGCCTTCCCTACGAGGTACGGAGCGACGCCCACCTCCCAGAGAGACGGCGGACACACCGCGCGAGGGAACCCCCACACGCATATCCTAAGCTGCGGTCGCCGCTAGGGAGCAATTCCCCAGTTCAACCGCAGCCCAGTGCCTGCATCGTGAAGGGGACCTCACATCCCGCACAGCACATCCCCCATCCCACCGGGAAGCAGTGCACCGCCCCCATCCTCGCGAGAAGGCCCAAGAAATGTTTATCATGTTAGTAACACCAACTCTTGGAATGTATGTTTTGCAGAGCCTACAGTTGCAGATGATGCCAAGATGATGCCAAGCACTCACTCAAATAGAATAGCACCAGCGACCAGCCTGCTTGGATTCCTACTATATCCGTTGTTGAGTTGAAATTTTACGGAAAAATTCAATAGCGGGGATGCAAAGCAGGATACTATCGAATTCGAGCACACCACACACACACCACCCAACCACCATGTTCTCAAATTGTCTTGAAACTATCTCAGACCAACAAAATATCCAACGGAGTGTCCGCGTAGTTAGGCCTCTTTCTTTAACGCAAATAAAACATCATGTACATACCAGCTGTAGTGCCGTACCCCTCTTGCTTTCAATATCTCAATAAAGTGTATCAATAGGCCAAGGGGGCTACATTAAGAGGCTTAGGCCAGCTTAGGCCTATTATTATGGTGACTTACCTTCCTATCTATCTAATGGCTATGCCTTTTGATTTCAGCACCTTCACTTCAATTTCTTTACGTGACCATATGCAATATTCTCTGGGTTTAGCTTTGAAAAAGTCTCGTATGTCGAGGCGAAATATCAACTCGTATATATAACCAATATTTAATAAAAATAGTCGTCTTTTCTTTCGTGTTGTTTTGAATATTTGGTTGGCTTGGCTTTGCCTTGCCGCCAAAATCAAAACCCAATACGTCGTTGAGGTGAATTCGAGTTGCTGCTGTTGTTTCCTTTTGGGATGGACCACTGATCAGTGGGATGGACACAAAAGGTTCCCGATTCAGTTTGGGTATGGAGTATCCTATCTGGTGGGGGTATCAGATGGAGTCCACGCTAGTAAAACTTTCATTTAATGATTCCATGAATTGGAGTGTTTTAAAAAAATGGTAATCTGACCTGTCCTGGAAATAGTAGCTCTAATGGACACACCGATCCCGGAATAAAGGTGCAAATCCAAAAGGTATAATCCTGTCGCTGAATTTTCAGCCAAAAATGACACCCTATTGGCAGGCACATCCCCGGGTGGTCATTGTATTAAGTAGACCCCCCGGCATATAATACTGTTTTTGGAATCCTGGGTGAAAATTTCTCTGTTCTTAAGTCGTAATTTATTATGTCAAAATTGAAAATCTCGCTCATTAATCCAGGACTTATGCTATTTTTATGCATTTCTATTGCCAAAAGCTTTAAATCATGTTGATGGATAGTCGTGGCTCAATCCTTTCTGAGCAGGGCCTAAAAAGTTGAATTGCAGTCATTGTAGGCAATTCTTACTGCTCTAAAATGAATACTATTTATCAATTTATTCATTTTTCTGCTACAAAACATCCAGATAAGTTCACCAGATTTTTTAATTACATGACAAAAGTGATTGGTTTGGCTTACCCCTCCTGAGAGTTTGTGCGAATCTCAGGAACCATCGTTTGGAAAAGTGGGGGGGCTTCGGCCCACTGATTGCCCCCGTGGCTCCACCACTGAGTTCGAGTGCAGCTCATTCAAGGACATCAGAAACTAATTATGCTTGTGCGGGCGGAATTTAATTGAACTTCATGATCATTTTTTAAGATTCCAGGCATTTAAAGCCACAAGTTTCCACAAATTCAACGCCTTCTCAAGACTTGATTTGGTATTTTCCAAAAAATTCACATCAAGATATTTTTTGATTATTCGAAAATAAATTTAATACAGAAGTACTAAAAGATATTCTAAAACCATTCCTGAAACTTAGCGATCTGTTAGCATAGAAGAACACCGAATTCAGTACTATGTTCAAATACTTCGTTTCTTTGGTTGTTTAAAAAGTCTGGAGTTATTTGTTGAACATATGGTGATTTTTGAAATGTACACATGTCGTGTAAACAATTGCTTTTACCAAGGATGAAATTAAAGATATTAGCTTCAGATATGAAAGAGACTGCTATACTTCTGCTCTTTGCTGTTAGCAGTATAAAGTTAAATTGAACTACGCATGGGCCTCTGCGGAGGACAGACTATAAGGTGAGTATCTGTATACACTGCTTGAAAAGAGAAAGATGCTAATAGTGTAAGATCAAATATGATAGCAATCACAAAACTTAGTCAAAATGGAACGAGCTCGCTATCTCAGAAACCACTGAAAAAGAAATTATGAAGGGAGCCAATTTGCTTATATTTATAGAACAGGTGAGGTAATTAGTTAGCAATTTGATATACCAGCAAGAAGAGGCTCTGAAGTGTCCTATAACAACTAAAGTACAAGCAACAGAAAAGCCAACTTTAGCAACAAACGAGCATGCACTCTTTATTCTTGACTAGGCTTGTCGTTTTGCGCCTACGGCGCTGAGCTGGCCCGCCGTCATACCGAGTAATTGCTTGGGAAAGAATTTGTTGCCCCTTGGCATTGTTTTCTGTTTGTCACTTTATGCAACTAAAGTTTTGTAATAGGTTTGCTCTACAAAACTGATGTTCATACTTATGCAAGGGAATATTTTAAAGATAGATATCAAAGGGAATAGATGTAGCTGTGTCATAGTTGAATTGCCGCTATAAACAGGCTGAAAAAACCGCGGTCGAAACTGTCATCCCGAAGGCTTAACTGATTCTTTATTGGGTTTAGCCCAAAGTCAAAATTTGCGACCCACACAACAAGCACTCGCACTTTTCGGCAGAAAGAAACAAAGAAAGGAAATGGACACGGTTAAGTTGGTCTTCTGTCACATCTATTTTTATGAATCCAATGCGATGGCGGATGGCGTTTTAAGAGCGAGGTCCAATCAGATGTGCATCAACTCTTCTATGCTTAAAGGGGCTCCGTCGTCAAAAAGTAAACAAATCCGTAAACTCGCACGTGTTGGGGATTATCCAAGTTCATCTATTGTTCTCTGCAGTTTGTTTGGTGGCTTCACCCAAGCCACCAAAAAGTGACCGTTAAAGATCCACTTATATCCGAGCAATCGTAGAAGAAATGAATGTTTGTTTTGTTCCTTAGTGAAGTACAATGATTAATGCCCAAACAGCAACTTTCATTTTGAAAAAAATACAAAAATCTTGTGTGATATCACCTTAAAAAAACTGCAAAAATCATCGTTTTGTTTACATTTTGATGACGGAGCCCCTTTAACTCGCACGACTTACCGGTTTAAACGACTGTGAACCTGAGATTTACGTCACTTACTACAGAAATAAAACCTACAACGTGTTTCCGCGTGGGTCTACAGGCAGCAGGGTCATAACCTTCAGGCAGCCGTCAAAAATAGGCAAACATTAGCAGAATTAGTTACGGTGAAAAGTCGTACCCGTTCAATAGGAAAGAACAAGAACTTAATGACAAAAGATTGTCGCCATTTAGTAGTTGAGCACTCGATCGGGCTATTCAAACCAATTATCAAAAATAGGCAAACATTAGCAGAATCAGTTACGGTGAAAAGTCGTACACAAGAACTTAATAACAAACGATTGTCTGCGCTTAGTAGTTGAGCACTTGATCGGGCTATTTAGACGTATTGTTCATTTGACCATAGAATCATTGATACTGCTCTAGCCTACAAGTTGTCTTCTTCGTAAACAATCTTACAATGAATTGTAAATTTGAAGACCTGCCCAAACAAAGAGCAGGTGCATTGATACAACAAAGGTACTTTCTTCCCGCCAACAGGTTGTAGATTCAATAAAACCTGCTGTATGGCGTAAAACAGTCAACTCCTTAATTTGCTTAGCTTTCTATCCTTCTTGTTATCAAATAATCGGTGGAATCAAACATTATTTTAGAGAAGGAAAATTTTGTTTTTATTTATATTCATGTCTTGATTTCAACTCAAATCTTCCCACGCTGGATGCTAAGGAACCAGGCTTCGAAATCAGGAAGCACCAAGTGCTGAAGGATTCTTAAGGCAATCACGTTTTTGGATGAAATTCGCGAAAGTTTACTTCATGAAATTCCTTTAAATATAGGATTAAACATTTATGTAAACAAATATCGATATTCCTCTTCTCATTATTTCGTTTTAAGTCTTAAAAATTGCCAGAAAATGCAGCATGATCTTGTTTAACAACAACTCTATCGAACTATGCTACCAGTAAGCAAAGATAGGGAAGATTCAGAAGAGTCATTAAAGAGTCGAGGAACACGAACGACATTAGCTTGGCAATAGTTAATTCTGAGAATTCGCATCTTTTCTAGCTTGAGAAACTTTCTTCCGAAAGTATTGACAGTTTCTTAACAATCTTGATGTCTTATGGGTCAGGGATCTCTTACGACTTTCTGCACAGTGCTATAACTAAAAAGAATTCCACGAAACGATAAATCTGTCCAGCCTAGGAGCATGGAGGAGTTCTCATATCTAAAGAACTTCCTATAAAAATTGTTTGTGGTTAAGTTTCTCAACATTTGGCAGATTATCACGAGCTGTAAGAATGCTACGTATAAATCCAATGGAATTGGGATCTCAGGAAGGGTGAGGTGTGAGGTTCAATCTAGCAGCTAGGGCTGGCTAAAATGTACTCGTCGTGTGATATAACATTCGATTTAATCTATATGCGAAAAAGCTCTCTCTAATACTACAAATCTAAAAAGGGCATTGCCTACGTTTTCGGAGAGCTGAAGATGGTGGTCACGACAAATCTTCGATCACCCCACCTCTGATATTGACATTTTCCCATTTAGATGCCTCCTGCTAAAAGTGCTTGCTCTAAAAATATGAATCCCTAATTTCCGAACTTGCAAGCATTAATTTGGCGCATTGGCAACGTTAACCATTAAATAAGCAAAATCATTATTAGAAAAAGTGCTGAATTTGATTGCGTTGAATCAATTGCAATCTATTCAAAATACATGTAGTTACTGATGAGAGACCCCGCCCTTGCACGACGCACCCACCCTCTATAGAATTTGATTGAATGTGTGCGGTGTACCTTCAGATTGTGAACAACGAGCTTGACTACGCGAAAATTTGAAATGACAAGAGGGGGTCACCGGGGGGGTCACAGTATGAACAACAGGAGCTCACAGTATGCTCCGAAATTGTCTTTGAATGTGTGCGCGGTATCGACAAGTTTGCATGCCCATATGTTAGTTCGGATAATAGGCCTACGTAAATTTGCTTCCAATTCCATTTTCATTATCAATTTCTTCAAAAGAAGAGTTATCTTTCTTCAAAAGAAGAGTTGACTTTCTTCAAAAGAAGAGTGCCACGTGTCCGCCCAATCCCCCTCCCCTTCCCCCTCCCGCCTCCCCCTCCCCCACAAACGTTCTCACCAGGATCGATTTCGTAATTCGTCTAAATCCGAGGAGAAAATGTTGGGGGGAAGGGTGAGATATTACCAAACTACTTTAGGTACTTTTATGATCATTTGTTCCGTATCAAGACAAAGCTTAATCATTTACATTTGATGTTAAAAAGTTGAGCTTCTGGTGCTTGTTTCCAATTTCCAGCGTTGTTTCCACTTTTTGTTGTGCAGAATTTCCTATCAATTTCTTCTGGCAATTCCTAAAATGTTGACAGCATCCTTCGCTTCTTAATGTTGATGGATGCTTGAAGGGCATTCTCTTGCTGTAAAAGGGCGTTTCATTGCAGCAAAGAGGGCGTGATCCACCCCACCCCGGCACCGCTACTGTTATCTTTTTATTCGAACTTTGAACAAGAGCGGTTGATCACTGTGTTGAGTTTAAGGGTCTATGGGGATATTTGCATTACACTCTGAAGATGCTTTAATGGGCGAGACTAGTCAGCATTGAAAGACAATAAGAAAGCGCAAAAGACCAAATTGATACCTGTTTTCTTGTAGTAGTTAGGCCCTCTTCAACGGTACATTTCATTCATTCATTCATTTTAAATTCTTTATACACGGTGGCCCCATCAACCAAGAGTGGCTGCTTTTCAGGGGGCCGTGGCAAAAACCTACTTACAATACTACCAAAATTAAAAATAAAAAGAATATTTACAATGTTAAATTAGAATAAATGAAAAATTAAAAGCTATTTACATTTCAGTCTACATTTAAAAGTAGACAGAGAGGGGGCTAGCTTGACTTCATGCTCCAACTCATTCCACTATGTATCTGACACTATGTATTAGCATCAGAGGCACATAAATTGAGAAATAACGTATCAAGGTTTGAAGTGACCGATCGAAGAAGCTGCATTTTCATATATCTGATTGACTCAAGCAATGAAATTACCAAAAAATTTAATTTCACACATTTTACCATGACTAAATCTTCAGCGAGGTGTGTATGGAAATAGTTAATAATTGAATATCCATTTGTTTCAGAATAAACTATTTATGTATTTAAGCTATGAGTATACGAAACTAAGCGTACGCCTAGCCCCTCAAAGGGGCTCCGTCGTCAAACAGTAAACAAATCCGTAAACTCGCACGTGTCGGGGATTATCCATTGTTCATCCATTGTTCTCTGCAGTTTGTTTGGTGGCTTCCACCCAAGCCACCAAAAAGTGACCGTTAAAAATCCACTTATATCCGAGCAATCGTAGAAGATATGAATGTTTGGTTTGTTCCTTAGTGAAGTACAAGGATTAATGCCCAAACAGCAACTTTCATTTTGAAAAAAAAACGAAAACCCTGTGTGATATCACCTTTAAAAAAACTGCAAAATCATCGTTTTGTTTACATTTTGACGACGGAACCCCTTTAAAGGTGAAGTGAAGTGAAGTTGTGGTTTCAGCACCGAGCGCTGAGATCGTAGAAGTAGAGAGGAGAGGACCTGATCCAGTTTGAAGGAGAGCCTCCTTATCGTGACGCTGAAGTGGCGGGGATCTCTCTACCTAAGATCAAACCCTATCCGCTTGACTATTCTGGCTGCAAAGTCAAAGGAATACACCACATCACACCACAACACCTTTATGTGTGGTGAAGGAAAGTCATACGCACGAGGAAGTTAAGGCCTCTCGTAACTAGTTCTTGCTCTTCATCAAAAAATGTGTACAGTTACAGTTACAGAGTGGGCAAACGAAATAAACCTTCACTCGAACAATCAGGCTCTAGAAAACTTATCAGTAACTCGTGAAATTCTATATTATTCACCTTACTGAAGCTCCAACAATGTTTTGATAGTTGACTTTTAACTTATTGTGCATACATTTGAATAATCGCTAAACAATATTTTCTTTGGGTTCATTTTAACAAATAAATAGAACAATCCAAGTTGGTTCACAATCTGACTCCGTTGAATATTTTCCGTCCACAACCAAAATAAGTTCATAGAAATCGTTTTTGATAAGTTAGCTAACTAGTGAACTAAGCCTCAAATAACTTGTGAGACTTTTGAGTATGATTTGTGAATTGTTTATACCTTTATTATCCATGCTGTACAAATCATGCCAGATTATTGCTTGTCTTAAATGCAATTAATAAATAATTCATCTCAAAGATGTGATAGCTGTCACTTATGGACATTAAGGCCCCGTTCACACGGGAACGCAATCGTTCCGTGCCATGTCGTTCCGTTCCGGAAAGTGGAACGCCAGGCCCGTCGGAACGAAATTCATATTGGGGGGGGGGGGGCTGAAGCTTCATGCGAGCGGAGTGATGATAAATGGGGGTCCGGGGGCTTGCCCTCGGGAAAATTTTTCATGGTCACGTCCTTTAGATCGTTGGAAAACGCCCCATTTTTGGAGAATTGGTTATTTAAAAAAGAAAAGGATGAAGTCGGATGGGGGTCTTTCCGAGAAAATTCTGAAAAANAATGGGGGTCCGGGGGCTTGCCCTCGGGAAAATTTTTCATGGTCACGTCCTTTAGATCGTTGGAAAACGCCCCATTTTTGGAGAATTGGTTATTTAAAAAAGCAAAGGATGAAGTCTGATGGGGGTCTTTCCGAGAAAATTCTGAAAAATGGGACTTCAATTTCAGGAGGATATAGATTATATTTGAATTCCATAATATCAAGGATGATAGCTTGATCAATTCTAATAACTTCCTCGAATATAAATAAGTTTGAATCTTCATTTCCATGAGATGGGCTTTTACAGCCTTTTTTACTTACAAAAGTGAACGAACTGCAGCAAATGAACGAACTCTTCAAATAGCATAGTTCCGTTCCAAAAAGTGGAACGATTAAAAAAGTGATACGAAAAGTGGAACGATACGCAATCGTTCCGTTCCGTTCTCATGTGAACAGGCAGAACTGGTCTGAAAAACGAAACGATAAGATTTTTGCTTGAAGCGCATGCGTGTGTGTTGTTGTTGATTGAAAATGGCATAAACAAATGAAACAAACTGGCTGATTTCAAAAGCACCATCTATCTTCTTAGATTCTTCTTGATGCTTCACTTGCTTCACTGACAGCATTGCTGAACCTTAACATGGCCATTATTTCTTTGACCAAGCTTGCTTATCGACGTATTTCCTTATTGCGAACTCAGCAAAGTGTGCAGTTGTTAGTGTGAATGTGATAAATCTGTCCCCATTATGGACATGCGCATTACAAAGCCCTGTGTTCATTTTGGCGCGCAAATTGCAGAACAGAACGATTGCGTTCCCGTCTGAACACAAACAAAAATCGATACTCAATCGTTTCGTTCCCGTGTGAACAGTCTACTTTTCCGTTCCAAAAACAGGAACGAAGATGGAACGGAACGATTGCGTTCCCGTGTGAACGGGGCCTAAATGTCGCCAATTATCACATAGAAAAAACATCAAGAAATATTTCAATGTGGTTTGGCACAGGTGCAAATATATTTTCTAGACATGCGAATTGCTGTGCTTCCCAACGAAGCAATTTATTATGATTTCTTATGAAACGAAAAGTTTCCTCTGAGGCGAATGTTTTGGTCCCGACAAATCAGAATACAAGATTTTGAACAACTTTGCTCTGATTGGCTGATCCTTCTTCGAACTAAATTTGTAGGCAACGCAAACAAAGTTTTAATTCGATTGCTTTGCCGCAACAATAAACAATCTTGAAGCAGCGAGTCAATTTACGAGATCTTTTGAAGTTTCGTGCTTTAGTGGCACAAAGAAATATCAACCTAAGTATTGATAGCTTGTTTTACATACAGTGCCATAGTTAGAAACTAATTGTTGGGGTGTTTTCAGTTCGGTGGTTTTGAGGAGAAAATAGCAGTATAGTTAGGCCAGGTTGAATCACAACGAGGCTGATCCGTTTCTGGGAGCGTAGGGAAGACTTGGGAAATGAGACGCAGCGACCCCGCAGCGACATATCAGTTCAGGGAGCGAAACTGCAAGAAAATAAGGAATCTAGCTTGAGTGAGATGTGAAAGACATTACTGTTGTGGATATCAAACGCTGCCAGGCACCACATAGATAAATATCTAAAAAGATTTACACGTGGTTTTCCAGATGAAAACGTTTTCTCTGGACCCAGCAACTGCTGTTCTTTCCGACAAAGCAATTTATCTTTATCTAGAAGAAAAGGTCTAAAGAATGATTAGCTTTAAAAAGTAAGAAATGGGAAAGATATTACTACTTTGTTCATTAAGTATCGCCAAGAAGCACATAAAGAACATCTAGGAACATTTAAACTTTCCAGCTGCAACTGTGTTCTCTAAGAGTTTCAATTGGTCATCTTCTCAACAAAGCAACTCATTGTGGTCTGGAAGAAAAGTCTCAAGTAACGATTAGCTTGAGGAAGTAAGATTTAAAAGGTACTACTACTACTACCAACATCATTGTATATAAGTATTGCCGAGTATTGCCAAGCACCACACAGAGAACATCTAGGAACATACATCTAAACGTTTTTTGCAACTGAAAATATATTCTCTAGACGTACTAATTAGTCATCTTTCTAACAATATAAGTACTGAGGAAGAATGCGTTGGTAAGATTCAAGATGTAAAGATATTTTACTGAGAGAAATTACACATTTTTACTGAGAGAAGTATTCACTACAGTTTGAGAAGTGAGAATCATTTGCAGTTGCCGAATATAAAGACAACAACATACGGAATAGAAAATATTCAGTACAGAGGTCACCTTTTGTGGTCCTCGTTGCCAAAGGAAATTAAAGATTCCAACACATTATTTGAATTCAAGCGAAAAATAAAATTATGGCATGGACATACTTGCATCTGTTTTTTTTTTTTTTTTTTTTTTTTTTGTAAAAAAAGAAAATATTTGTGATGTTGGCCAAACTATAGAAATATTTTAAAGTAGAAAATTGTAAATTAAGTTTTAACTTATTTGTTGGCGTTAATTAGCTTATTAGCTATATATATATTTTTTTTTCTATCTTGCCAACGTAAAAGAAATTGTTAATAATATTAATAATAATCACGAAGGGGCGCATCATTCTTTAAAAATATCGTACCCCTTTGGCAAAATCCTTTTATTTTCAAGAACAATCCGAAAAAGTCCCTGAAAGGTCCAATTGTTTTAGAATATCTTGTATGCTTTTTTTAGGAAAGGTGATACACCCCTAGACTTACGACGTGATTCCTTGTATTCATTCAACATTTTTAATCTGATATTTTATTTTCTCTCATATAAGTATGAGTGATACCATCCAATTCAATATGAGCGATGCTGAGACTTATGTAATGAGTATAATACACCCCTCAGATATCACCAATTTTGTGCAATGGTGAGGCATGGAAGAGCAATAGTCATAGTTCATATAAATTTGCTTTTGTTTCAATACAATATTTCAGGGTAGATACTGTATGTTGAGAGCTAAAACTGTCTGATATATCCTGCTGCTTGATAAACCCCACCAGTATCCTAGCGCCCTCCTCCCAGAGGGAAGAAAAGGGCCGAAGTCTTTAAGATGTGAAAGATATCATGCTTTTGAGCACAATGAGTATTGACATGCACATCGGGAATTCATCTAGAATGATCTAAACGTGGTTTGGCAGGTGAAAATGTATTCTCTCTGTTTCTCTAGACCTATTAATTGCTCTTCTTTCTCACAGAACAGGTTATTGTGATTTTTTACACGTGTTTTGAGTTTGTGATGGCCTAAAAGAAAGGGCATAAAGAATAGCGACAGGTGAAACTAGCAATCCAATGCCTCCTGCTCATTCATTCAACGTGCAAGGAACAGAACAATGGAAACTCAATTTTGCGACAGGTCTTTTGCCTGAAGAAATAATGAATAGACTACAAACGCAAAGATCAAGCTTCCCAAGCTTCATCTGCTGTACACACAGCCATCAGGTTGCATGTGGCGGCTCTAGCCTCAAAGCCGTGGCCCTCCGCCGCAGCTGAAGTTGAGAATTCAGATTATTTATTATTATTATTATTATAAAATTCTATAAAGTTGGTTGTTAAAAAATAGCTCTATATACAAGAACTAATAAAGACCAACTATTTACAAAAACACAGGCAAGAGGACTGTGTAAAAAACTTAAGAAAAACGCAACGATCTTTTTGGTCAGAATGATAGCAAGAAAAATTGCTGTCCATTCGATGCTACCCTCAGGTGGGAAAGCTGTGAGTTCCGATAACTTGATAGTTAACCAATTGCGACTTGATCTTTACAATGCATCTTGTACAGGGTGAATAAACCGGATAACGATCGAAAAATTTCAATTTTTCAAAGACCAAATTTCTGGTATTATAATATGATAGTAATTTTACGAGAGTTCGTCTGGTGTGCGTTCATTTGATGAATAATTTTTACAAAATTTAATCCCTACGAAATTTGCAAGCAATATTTTGATACAAATATTTCTGCATTCTGTTTTTGTAAACAAAGTGCAAAAAATGCTCAGTCTCCTCCAGAAAAATCTGGTTTTAATCGAACAATTTTTGGTAGAAAAATAAACGAACTGGCAGTGAAAAACCTGGACATCAGAAGAGGCGACATCAAAACTGAACCATACACTTCAATGACGTATCTAGCTTGTATTCTTGATAATAAGGCAAAAAGAAAAACAAAAAAGGAAAATGAGGAAAAGAGAAAAGCTTTATTTTTTACATTTTTTGGCTCTGGTACCCATGGTAGCCGTGGCGTAAATTCCTTTGTCTCGAGAGACCTTTGTCACGGTCAGTAACTGGTTTTGCCCCAAGTGGGGCATAGCTATCAAATACCTGAAAAAGGATATTAATGGCTGCCACACCTTTTTGTTTGGATTGAATGGCTAAAAACGTTAGGGAATTGACTTTATGAGAAGAATTCAAGTAAAACTTTGAAAAAAATTGTAAACATTTGAGGAATTTTCAAGAAAGCAATTGTTTAAGAGGGTCCATAATAATAATAATACAGTGGTAAGCAGAAGTCTGTCGCTCTTCTGCTTTGCGATTCAGAAATTTGATTACGTCGCAATTTCAAACTATAAGTTAAGATTTCAAAACGCAGTAATTTAGAAACAATTACAAATTCAAAAAAGTCGCCGCAGAAAAACAGTAACGAACGAGGAAGTGTTTCAAAGAAAAATGAAAAAGAAAACTGATCAATTTCTTCCATGAAAGGAAACTAAGATATAGGCATTTGATAAGGCTAAATAATAACATCCACAGAGCATTGCTAGAATAGAAGGTTGCATAGACCGAAGGAGGGCAAAGGTCGCCTATGACTAACTGGTATGAGAACATCAAAGAGAAGACCGCACTGCAGTATGAATATGCAACAAGAACAGCAATGGATCGAGGCAAGTGGAGAGTTACTGTGTGATCTAACGTCAAGTGATATGGAACATGCTGGGTGCGCAAAAAAAACTATGCACGTTTGGCAGGGCACAATAAATCGTACAGTTGACCAATTTTGAAGATTTATGACTTAATCGTTAGCAGAAAACCTGAATTAGATACTGGAATTTTTTGCAAACTTTTTCATTTTCAGTTTTTAGAAGTAGAAGCGAGTTTCCTAAAATTTCAGTTTTCGAAAACACTGATAATGATCAAAAAACGTCGATCAAGTTTTCTAAAGACATGAATGGACAAAGAGAGAACTTGTTCGTGGTGAGTTGCGACTTAGAAATCTACCAATTGTAATCTGCTATGTATGAGAGTTTGTACTAAACCCCCTAATCCCCCTGAAAACATTTTCTCTTAGTCTTGTGAATCTTTTAAAATTTGATCGACTTTTTTTTATCATTTTCAGTGTTTTCGAAAACGAAAATCTTAAGAAACTCACATCTAGCTCTAAAAACTGAGGGCGGAAAAATTTGCAAAAAGTCCTAGAATCTAATTCAGGCTTTCTGCTAAAGATTAAGTCATAAATCTTCAAAATCGGTCCAGTGTGCGATTTATTGTGGCCTGCCAAAGGTGCATAGTTTGTTTTGACGCACCCTGTATAACGAAGGAGAAGAAGGAGAATAACAGAAACGTATCTAAATTTCTTTGTAAACATTTAATCCAAAGAAAGCTTAGCCAATTACATTGTCTTCGTAAAGATTTGAAGCCTGTAAGTGAGCCAGTCACTTGAATGTTTTAAGTCACTCTTTGCAATGATTATGGATATAGACATGAGCATTCATTCAATAGACAGTAGATTTATCTCTGTACTGTTATGGACTATTTTCCCGACAATTGCTATTTTCTAAACACTGATAAATCACACCAGTAAATCTTATCTACTTCTATGTCGTCACCGTTTGTTGGCTCTACGTAAGTCTCTTCATTAATGATTCGGATGCTTTAAAAACATCTTTCGAAGAAAATCGCCCAAATAAAAACCCTGAAACGATATGATTGAACTTAGTGAAAAGAATTTCGGCATATGAATTAACCTTTCTCCTGTCAAATAACTTTTTTACAATTTGACTTTACAATTGATCGATAATTCATGATCGTACAGTTCTACAAACGCCAACTTCACTGTGACAGGTATGATTCATGCATATCAGTGGATAATGATTAATGAGTGATGACATGTTTCCACAAACGTCGTTAATTTTTTCATTTACCGTATAAACAAGGCCAGATTACAAATTAGATTCTCTTCGACATCAAGTCAAAAAGATAAACAATGAAACAAAGTAGCAAAACATCCACTGAAACCATCAAGGCCAGCTATTCAGCTGTCACCCGAAAATATATGCACTCGAAAATATATTTTTAAGAGAAGTGATGAGGTTGTATAAAGAGAGGAATATCTAAACCTCTGTCTTATGGATTTATAGTGTACGATTGACAAGAAAGCAAATAAAAAAGCAGGCGTCAAATTGATCTTTTACGCATTTAGTTTCATTCCAGTGCTGGCTAGTTCCACCCATTAGGGCATCTTCAGAGCAACAGGTGAGTTGCTCCCAATGTGCTCAAGTGGATGAAACTAGTCAGCACTAAAAAAATTTAAAAAGAGCAAAAGATCAAATTGATACCTGTGTTCTTCGAGTAGCAAGTGCAAGTCGCTCTTCAACGGTACGCAATAGCTTCCTTGCGGATTTTACTTATCTAATTCAGATACTGAGCATGAAGTGCTTAATTTACACCCAAAATATACGAAATGTTCATGCCTACCGTCCAGCTTCTAAACTAGATAGATGACATCTGCGAACAGTATCTTTAGATCTATCCTTCTTCTTTGGATGATACCCATGACTTCTCTCAACCATCCCTTTTTGTGTGCCTAATGTCACAGTTAGCTGGCTCCTGGAAATCTTTTGCGGTTTCATTTGCTTTGATTTGTTCCTTGAGAGAATAGTCAAAAGCGGCTAAAATTTGTTTACACCCATTTCAAGTCAAGTGATCAATCTCTTGATGAATCATCTATTGATTTTGTTTAACATGCTTCATGCCATGAAAACTTGTGCCATGAATGGAAAAAGTAGTACCAGATGAGTCCAAAAGGAATCCCCGTTACGTCTGAAAGGCCACTGCTCCATGGATATCAAAGCGATAATATTGAACAGTATCTTGCTTTATTGCCAGTATGTTCAATTACATTCAGTAATTTACCCGGCTTCAATTGGCCATTCCTTAACGTGGATATGGGAGATTTCTGCAAAAAGCCTCTTCCATAACCTGCAAAAACGAGTGAAAACTATGAGCAAAATTGTATTGGTCTTCATTCCTACAAATGATGACACTGACATGTATTCATGTATTTTGTCCTCTAGGGAGAATGGAATCCCCCTGAATAGGTTATTCATACCAGGGGGGAAGACTTGTTCATCCTCTCAAGAGGATAGCCCGTGCTAAAGCATGCAGAAGTCATTGCTGTAGGCACTTGTGGCAGAAATGTTAAGAAAATTTGTTCGTGATTTTGTGCAGGCTTCGCGTGATTTTGGGCAGGCATTTTGAAGGTTTCTTGAAGAGGCTTTCTAGAGTAAATCCCTCATAATTTCAGAACGGAGTGGCCGATTTCAGTCAGGTAAATGTTAAAATTGATTTGAACAGGTTTACCATTAAACTAATATTTGCTAATAGCATAATCTTGAAATCCAGGGAGCCGTGACCTTTAAAGCGGGGATACTTCTCATTGCCTTGCATCTATTTTCTCCCAAATTATAAAATGTTTGATGTCATTGCCTGACATCAAATGTGAGACAGACATTAACTTTTTTTTTAGTTTGTTGTTCTTTCTTTTAGTATGTTGTAATTTTTGAATTGTAAGTGCCTTTCATGGTGGGAACTCCGATGACCTAGTGTCTATTCCCGCCATGATAGGCACAGTAGATGTACTTGTTGAGTTTGTTATATTTTAATTGATTATATAAAAAAAAAAAAAAAAAACCAGGAC
>REGL01001086.1:20860-51526 GCA_004194395.1 Aurelia aurita complex sp. Pacific | reverse complement strand
AAATTTTTTTTTTTTTTAGATTAGAGTCTTATTTGTGTTTTGATTTAGCGATATTGTATCTATATGTATATATGTCTTGTATGTATATATATATATATATATGTAGGCCTACTTTAAATAAATTGATAATAATAATAATAATAATAATGATAGGCACAGTAGATGTACTTGTTGAGTTTGTTATATTTTAATTGATTATATAAAGAAAAAAAAAATACTTTTTATTGACTCACCCGGTATAATGCTGAAGAATCCAATGAGTAAGGTCGCATGGTGTGAAATGGGTAAAACAGATTTTTGCTGATTTTGTCTAGTATCTTTGTCTGTAACCTCAAATCGCTTTGAAATGTCAACCTGGTTGAGTCAACCAAATCAACTGATGCTGTCATTACAAAATTCTCCCTTGTTGTTCGACTCAATAAGTGATCGGTTTTCTTGGGAAGCAAGAAACACCAAAGCCGAGAATTTTCTCTGATGACTATAGATCAGCATGGCAGAGCTTTTTTATGTTTTCCACGAGACGTTTTGCGAATGCAATGATCTGCTATGATGCAATTAGTTACAGGGCTACTTTTTCTCAGCAAATTATTTCGTATAAAATTAACGCGAAGTTTCTCTTTTATTCAAGTTGCTAGCATTTTGTTTGACATTGATCTTATGTACGTTAAAGGCAATCAACGGAGATAAGAGGATCGGGTCTGGAGATAAGAGGACCTGTCCATTTTCAAGTTTGGCTGTTGTTACTGATTCAATTTTCAATTTTGATTCAAGCAGTAGTGTCGCCATATCTTTCGATTAAGCCGGTTTCTCCCTTAGGAGAGACCAACGGAAACTTTGGTTTAGCCTTTAGTATCTGTATTGTTATCATGCTCCCAATGGTATCGTCTTTTGTAACTTTGTCTTTGTTAAATTGTATATTTTTAGATTGTGTATATATAAAAAAAGAGGATGGGCCTATGAAATAGAATAAAGAAGCATGTCGTTGTCTTTTTGCTTGAGCACCAAAGAATATCAATATAAGGTTGAAAAAAACTCTGGCGCTCTCTACTTTTACATCCATCCATTCTCCCTCATTTGATGACACGTTAAAGAAGAAGAAATTAATTCATGCCATCTTGATAACGTACTATCGTCATGATTCAACCTTTTCGATGTAAGCGTTTTTTTTGTTTTTGTGTCAACTTACTTAACTATTTTTTTCTGTCAATCAGGTTAGTTAAATGACGCACGTTTAATGTACGCTACTTTCTAGCAGTGTCAATCTCCTATTATAAGGTAAATATATCGCAATGATATTGAATTGTATTGCATTGCATTGCATTGCATTGTATTGTATTGTATTGTATTGTATTGTATTGCATTGCATTGAATTGCATTGTATATAATATTGTATATGTATACATGAGTCGCTTATACTTCAAGTTTCTTTGAGGCTAAATAATGCCATATTCTTTATTCTAAAACTGACAACTTGACGAAATGTGATCGTTGTTTCTACTTTGATTCAAGACTTTTCAGAAAAAGTTTTCAATGATATTGTCTGAAACGTTGGAAGCGCATGCCAGATGTTTGTTTTATAAATTTAAATGTCTGCATCTAAGTCGGCCTATCTGCCACAAATTGATCGGAAGTTCACTGCAATCAATTCACAAGTCTTGATTGCACAAATTAGCAAACGCCGTTGACCCGGTAAGCCTATAGCCAACAGTTTGGAAGTTATCAATTCATGTTTTGAGTGCCAGTAAAAACAATCAAACACATTGATTGAAATTTTATGTTAACTTCAAAGAAATTGAGCTTCTGCCGAAAACTATACTTCCATTGTTAATGTGAAAAACATTGCTTGTTTCTTGACGAAACAAAACTATTTTCAATAAATATGTAGCGCATTATAGAAACAGGGCAACTTATGGAAAAATTAAGATCAACTTTCAAATGAATTTCTGCCACCAAGGAAAGCCTTGTTTAGGAAAAAGATACTTTATTTGGTAAGAGACAAATACTGAAACGATAAAACGATCAGGAAAGAAGCAAAAATTGATATTTTAAGAGCGAAATTCTGACATTGCTCACAGGAAACCCCATCAAATGTGGCGGCCGTCGGCTGAGCGGCTCATTGTTAGCTGTATTCTTTATTAGAGCAGACCACAATACCACCTGTTCGTAAGATAAACAGCACGTTGAAAAGCTCTTTGTTTAATTTGATAAGGCCATTGTTTTGCGTTGATCGCTAACAATGAATCGCTTTTTTAGACAGCCAATTGTTCTATGGGAATGAAAGCATGGAAGTGCGCGTGGATTTGAGTGAGCGAGTCGAGTCGAGTTGTTTCTTCTTCTAAACTAAGCGATGCTTCAATAAACACAGGTGCACTTGCAGGACTACTTTCCAATACTAGCTTTGTTGCTAAACGAGCATTTCACAACGTTCCACTGCTGCAGGTCTAGTTACATGCACAATTACACAAATCAGCTGATTAATACATCTATATCATTGTCATTGTTATCGCTGCCTTTGTGAGGTAAGGTGAAATTCTTCATATCTATACTGTAATACGATTCTTTGTTTGACAATGCTTGATTACTTCGGCATGGTAATTTTACTCTTCATTACAAATGAAATGATGTTGTTTTTAAAAAGATCATTTGGTGTTATCAATGCTTATCGGGGAATAAACTGATAGATTACTTTGTAGAAGAGTCGTTATTTGAATCAATCAAAGTTGCATTTAGGAACGAAACAAATGTGCACTGAACTTTAGTGTAATAATCGACGTTGTCCTAACTTAGCTAACCTAGTATCATCAATACTTACCAATGAGTAAGGTACTAAATAATGCTTCGGATACACAGTATCATTCCATATTTGAAGCAATAAGAATTGCATTTAAGAACGAAACAAAAGTGCACTGAACTTTCGTGTAATAATTGACGTTGTCCTAACTTAGCTATCCTAGTTTCATCAATACTTACCAATGAGTAAGGTACTAAATAATGCTTCGGGTGCACAGTATCGTTCCACATTTGAAGCAGTAAAAATTGAATTTAGGAACGAAGCAAATGTGCACTGAACTTTCGTGTAATAATTGACGTTGTCCTAACTTAGCTATCCTAGTTTCATCAATACTTACCAATGAGTAAGGTACTAAGTAATGCTTCGGGTGCACAGTATCGTTCCACAANACTGAACTTTCGTGTAATAATTGACGTTGTCCTAACTTAGCTATCCTAGTTTCATCAATACTTACCAATGAGTAAGGTACTAAATAATGCTTCGGGTGCACAGTATCGTTCCACATTTGAAGCAGTAAAAATTGAATTTAGGAACGAAGCAAATGTGCACTGAACTTTCGTGTAATAATTGACGTTGTCCTAACTTAGCTATCCTAGTTTCATCAATACTTACCAATGAGTAAGGTACTAAGTAATGCTTCGGGTGCACAGTATCGTTCCACATTTGAAGCAGTAAAAATTGAATTTAGGAACGAAGCAAAAGTGCACTGAACTTTCGTGTAATAATCGACGTTGTCTTAACATAGCTAATCTAGTATCATCAATGCTTACCAAGGAGTCAGCTACTAAATAATGCTTCGGATGCACAATATCGTTCCATATTTGAAGTAATCAAAGCTGCATTTAAGAAAGAAACAAATGTGCACTGAACTTTAGTGTAATAATTGACGTTGTCCTAACTTAGCTAATCTTGTATCATCAATACTTACCAAGGATTAAGGTACTAAATATTGCTTCGGATGCAAGTATCGTTCCATATTTGAAGTAATCAAAGTTGCATTTAAGAAAGAAACAAATGTGCACTGAACTTTAGTGTAATAATTGACGTTGTCCTAACTTAGTTAATCTTGTATCATCAATACTTACCAAGGAGTAAGGTACAAAATATTGCTTCGGATGCAAGTATCGTTCCATATTTGAAGTAATCAAAGTTGCATTTAAGAAAGAAACAAATGTGCATTGAAGTCCCGTGTATTTACTGATGTTGTTATTATATATCTAATAAAGTATCATAAACTCTTTTTTTAGAAATAAGCTACTAAATAGCACCTCATATGAACTGTCTCCTTCCATATTTCGAGCAATAAAAAATTGCATTTAGGAACGAAGAAGTTATGTGTTGAACTTTTCTTAGTTTTGAAAAAGTTTGTTCTAATATAGCTAATAAAGTATTACTAATGCTTATCCAGGAGTAAGCTAGCAAAGAGGACTTCAGAAGAATTATATCGTTCAAAATTTGAATATGGCTGATAACATAATATCGATGCTTGGTATAACCTGTGAGATATCACTGTTGAAGTATTATCCCATTCCACATTCAGAGCAATAAAAATTGCATTTAGGAACGAAGAAGTGCTGTACTGAACTTCAATTTGTATTGAATAATACTGTTAAAAATAGCTAATAAAGTATTATCAATGCTCATTGGGTATAGACTGCGTGATATTTCAAGCAATAAAAATTGCACCTAGAGACGAAATAATTGCAAGGAAATCACGGGGATCATCTCAAATTATATAATTAAGGTGATAATACAAAGCTTGCTAAGAGGATCAATTCTATCCTACATTGGAATGGTAAGTAAAGTTCATGCTATCCTACAACGATTATTTACTTCTTCCTCGCCTGTTAATGAGAGTCCTTATCTTTGCTGTGAAAGCCTTTTTCAAACGATTTCCTGATTTCACATTTGGGTAAACAAAATTAAGCTGTCATAAACAATAAACAATCAAGTAATCTGAAAGGATGATGATTTCTAACTGACAATGCAATGCTTGTCGCTTGAAAGAGAATCTTAAAAAGACCTGATATTAGTTGTTAGGACTCAACCTAAAAACGTAAATTTCAAGAAAATCAGCTTTTAAATGATGCATTATATATGAAACGGTCACGACAATGCACAATGTACATATGTTTACAATGATTTAGCAGCCTTCTGGGTAATCCTCTTTTGTTGTACAATGGTACTCTGTACATTTGAGATCATTGATTGAAATGTCTTAAAATGTTTTTAACTTAGTAAATTTGGTGTAAGAAGAGCTAGCAGACAACGAAGAAGATGTATTGATTATTTTGAATTAGCTGAGCTGTCAAGCTTATTTGACACTTGAATGACAATATGGTTAGATGTTACTTTTTATCGGAAAATATTGAACAATTTCACAAAGATAATATGTCTAAATTACTTCACTCTGTGGAAATAAATCTGTGAAACTCTTTGTTTTAACAATCCGTGATAAAATTTGTTAATTACGCACGACAGAAGCAAGAACAAACATATTTTTGCCGACAAATGATTTGTCTGCTTGTGTTCCGCCCAGACATCATTAATGATTTAGCATTGATTTCAAAATTAAGACAATGGTCCTGGATATCAATCTTATCACTTAGCACAGCACTTATTTACAAAACTAGCTTCTTCGCAAATCCTGATCAAGTTAGCCATCTTAATTCACATTGCAATATGGCAATCTTTGATCTAAAAACTATTGTACAAATACAAATTTCATAGCATCATACATTTTTAATGAGCAATTTCTCTAGCATAAATTAAGGTGCAGCGAAAACATTTTGAACTGAAAACCAAGAATTTAGCTACTTTGTAACGAATAACTTTAGTTGAAACTGGAAGAGCCTAAGCTTTTCCCTTCCTCCTCCGCAACAATAGTAAAGTGTGTGCGTGGCTAAGACTGGAACAGCAAACTTTGTAAACTTTAATAACAAACAGGAGGTGGAAATATTAATATAGAGATTGCTGGTCTTTGTTACCCACAGTTAAATTGTACTGAAACTGTACTTTTAGATAATATCTGAAAGGTTCTGCCCCACACTATAACTACTTCTTGCAATGTCTAGTGAAAAGAGCAAGAAAATCTGTGAATCGGTGTTAAAAGGAGGGTGTACAACTCTATGACTTATCTCTTTTAATTGAATGGCTTGAAAGAAATTTCAGCTACTTATCTATCATTTTGCTGCTGGATCTGTCAGAAATCTTGAATATTCTTTGAAATTGCAGCTTATTCGATATTTCAACTTATTTCATCTTATGATGACGTCAGAGACTGTGTGACGTCATCATTTCTAGATCGTAGGTGAAATGAGTGACGGACTTTTGCTATGATTATCATGAAAATTATTTCATGTTTTGTCAAAAAGTTTAGAAATTACCGTGGTTTTGAGGTTTTTTGGAACTTTGTCTTCAATTCTTAAATTAACGAAGAAAAAGATTCCAATTCTGCAAATACTGAAGATTTTCGAAAAGTCCAAAGGTCGAATTATAGCAAAGCAAAATAGTTAAAGTTTTTTCGAAGCCAGTTCAAAGGAATATGTCATTGAATTTTACACTAGCGTTTTTAAAGATTTTCAACCTAAGAAGTTTCTACCGGCGACTGACAAGAACGATTTAATTATAAGATAAACTGTGGCGGGGCCAGCAGGGGAGGGCATGACCCCCACTTTTAAAAATTTGGCTAAAAGTTTAATCGAAAGATGTAACAAACTATGTCTGGGTATACTTTTGTGCCCTCCTAGTCTGAAAAAATTGGACTTTAACCGTCACTGGAGATAAAATAGAGTGGCTCCAATCGGACTGTAGTTTAGGGATAGCCTCCCTGAAGGATTTCTTTCAATAGCTACTTGATTTTGGCATTTTGGAGAACAAATGAACTGCTGTGTTTTTAAGCAACCACTCATTTTGGACTGTCTTCTGTTATTCATCAGTAGCCACTTGTAAGATTGACACACAAAATGTCCCAAAATCTAAATTAAAGCCTATCCTATGCAGCTGAAAACGACTCCTCCACGACAGCCAACACAAACGGGGCATAACTTTTTAGGATACACTGTATCTATCTCTGCCCTTCCAAACCATCATTGTTCGAAGAACTTAAGAAGATTCGGAAACAGCTTCTCAATGTTTTGAAGGACATACGTCAAGTTAGCAATTGGTAATACAACAAACAAGTTGGGAGTGAAATTCCATTTTGTTTGTGACTTTTATTTCTGCTTCATGAATCTTCATTGCAATCGAAATTCAGCCTTGATCCTTTGCTCTATAATAAATAAACAATAGAGAGAATTGTGCATGAACCATTCAGGTTCATGACATATGCCCCTTTAAAGGATATTTCAAGCAACTTGAATACAGATTGACATGACGTAAAGAATCAGTGAAATCGAAAAGGAATCAGGCCCGTAGGAAGCGGGGGAGGGGGCAGCTCAAGCCCCCAATAATTTTGAAAACAATGGTGCTACGTCATAAGCGTTAATTAGATGTATTGTTCGCTATTGTTTTAAGAACAATCGCCCCCCAATCAGAAGCTGCTTCCTACGGCCCTGGGAATTAACTTGAAGTGAACTTTAACTGCAAGTGAAACTGACAGAAGTGAGGATATCTTACAAAAAATTTCAATCTGAAATGTTTCATTTTTGCTAAGACAAGTTTCTTCTCCGTTACATAATTTGAGTTGGCGGTTACAGGTCACTTGATCAACACGTGCTTATTATATGAATTTTCCTTTGTTTGCAATGTTTATTTTCTGCAATTCAATTTGTTTATGATGTCAAAAACATCACTTACCAGTAGAAATTTTGAACAAACTTGTTTCCAACCAGCTGTTTTTATTCTTTCTTTGACACGTGTTTTACATTTGCTATCATCTTACTGTGAAGAGAAATGCGAATGACGTTTGCATGAATTATCTGAATCGAATGATAAACCTATCTTGATTTTTCATGGAATAGAGAAAGTTTAACTATACCGGGTGGTTATAGAAGGGAAGGAATTTGAAAGATCACCAATATTTGAAAATTTAATCAATTTGGAATTTTCTTTTTGAGGTGTTGTATCAAAAATTAACTTGAATTTTGAGATATTGATTATAACGGCTGGCTATTATTTTGCAAAATCATGACGTTTTAATAACTGCTTGTTTTGAAGCATACTATGAAATTCAGATCCACTTTCTTTCATTTAAGTTTTTCAACATGGTTGATTGTACTGGCAGTTGAACATGTGCGAATTGAAATTTAATGTTAAGTCATAGACTTTAGAATCTTAAGCAAAAAATTTACGATGACTTCTGGAGTATACAGTATGCTCCAAATATGGGATTTTACGCTGCCATTTCAACCAAGTCTTATGATTTAGGAAATAAGCTGTCATTGTTAAGCAATAACTTGGCCTTTGATAGCCGAGAAGGTCGAAACTTTAAAGATATGTCACAAAATTGTCGCAAAATCAAAGTTTGCAAATCTTTGAAACGTCAAAACTACCGTGTGTTCCAGAAAAAAAAGGATACATATTTGGTTGGATCCAGTGATGAGAATTTTGCAACTAGAATTAATCAATGGCTAACCAATTTCAAGAACTTCTTGCTCAATAGTTAACACCTCATTGGTTGGTATAGTCGCATTGACCGCTGAAATATTAATCTAGAAGAAGTTCAAATTTGCCTCTTATGTCAAAACCAGATCTTTGCCCTTTTGTTCTTTATAACTAGAATTAAAGAAAACAGACAAAAAGGCACAATGAATTACTTCTAGCCAAAACATAATATAACAAGATGCAGGTTTTGCTCAAAATCATATCAAGGATATTTTTTATCTATTTGCTGTACTTCAAGAATTTGCTTAGACCAAAACGCCAAAGCTCTGCTCTGGTTTGGGTCGTGACAGCAAATTTGAACTGTCAACATTAATATGTCAACACTCAAGTTGCCAATATCAGCAAACGAGATATTTATATTCAAGTTATGCATTCGTGGAACATTTTGAAATCGATTAGGCATTGATTGAAGCTAAGTTCTCATTGCTGGACCCAACCACTTAATGGAAATATCCTTGAATTTCATAGGTAGTGTAATGAGTACCGTGTATTGTAAATTTTAATTGCTGATGTAAAAAACCCAGATCTTTATGCTTGTTCTAGGACAACCGGTATTTTCTGACCCACCTGGTACACGGGTAGGAATTCCAGAACTTACTGAAGCTATTACACACTCTTCTAAGGAACTAGGATTAGCCCATTGTACAAACAGTTCCTTTATTTGTTTCTTATATTTTGGAAGCATGAATTATGAAGTATCGTTACCACTGCTACAAATATTTCTCTTGATATACGCAAGGGTGGGCATGTAGGTATGGAGACAGTGGTCCTATGTATGTCCCAGAAATCGGTTTATTTTGTCCGTAATTCGACAATGTTTGTCCTCAAAACCAGGTTTTTTTATAGGTCTTTAAAAGTAGTTTATTTTACAGTGCAAGTATGGACTATCTATATTTTGCGATCTCTGTCCCCAAAAGTGGGTTTATTTTAATGCCTGAACCTGGAAATTGCTGATCCTCTCCCATTTCATTTAGTATAACGGTTTATCTCTCAAGTAATTCTGGACAAATCCCGAACAAAAACGCCGCATTTTGAAATAGTGTGGATATACGGTTTTTTATGCCTGAAAGATGACAGAGGTGGAACCACTTATGCGGTTTGTCCAGATTATTTCTTGTATCTTGAGGACAATTTGAGGCAGATAGTTAAAAAAACTGGTGTATTTTCGGAATAGTTTGGACACAGGTGGAAATAGTTTTGCTAAGACTGGGTAGATTAAAGGTGTCTGGAGAGACAAAGGTGGAACCAAGATGGTTAGAGAAATGGGTGTTTGATACAAACTTGGACTTAAAAGGAGCTGAACACAAGTAGATTTAGCAAAAGTTTCCATTGCAAATGTCTGTCCCCAAAACCAGTCTTTGGTGGAGAGTAGATCAAATTAATTCTCCAGAAACTGGGTAGATTAATTTTTTCTCGTGGACATACATAGGACCATGAAAATTACAGTACATGCCCACCCTTGTATACGATATAAAATAACCAATTTTCAAGAAAAAAGAATATTCATTAGGCTCTAAGCTAAAAAGCTTTGGAGTAACTAATATTTACGAATAGGTTACAACGACGTATTTGCCATGATATCCTTTAATTTATTATTTGAATGTTTATTCCTACCTCTCAAATATAGGACGGAGAGTTTCTTAGATTAGAGAGAAGGTTTGTCTTGAAGACTATCCTAGATCTTAAAAACTAGATGGTAGTTTCAAGATTGATATTGTTTCAAGATTGACACAAAAAGAAAAGTAAGTTGTTTTATTTGAATCAGAAATGAATCTATGTCAACAAACGATAGTTTGCATTTGAATTTTCTGGTACCAGTTTCCTGTTTCTTCTATGAAAAATTACATGTGCAACCTTTGTTCATTTTTGTCAAGACTCGATTCTTATTCAAATTACGGAGGTGACATATTTTTATCTATAGTTGACGGCAGAGGTAGCAACTTCATAGCTTGAGAAAAATATCACTTTATATCTTCAGAATGTCAACAAATATTTGTTATGACCAAAAAGCTAAGTTTTGCAATAAATTGACGAGCAAGGACACCGCAACAAAACAAAGAAGTAGCTGAGAATACGTTTAAATTTTAATCTCTTGAAACATGTTTAAATATTCAGAATAGGCGAGCGAAGATGATATTGTGGCATTTCCTTTCAACACATATTTCGCAATTTCGTGTGGACATTCAAGTCCAACGCGACAAAGTATCTTTATAAAGCAACAATGCCAGATAGAGGCCGGTTTTGTAACAATAGCATTCGTCACTTTGGTTGACACTCCAATTCATTGAAATTAGCGATCACAGACCAAGAGAATTCTCTTGAGCAATAAATCAAAGCAAACAAAGCCGCAAGGGATGCACCGAAGCCAGTATGGCTGAGTGACGCCTTATGCATGCAAATAAAGCTTTTGTAAGTAGGTCAGGGGTATCTGGCCAAAGAAGAAGCATAGATCTAATCATCTGCCTTGAGAATCGTATCTATTTGATTCAGAGGCAGAGAACAAGGACAGATTTGGTAAGACAATAGCATGAATGGTTTTGATTGACACTGCAATTCAAAGCGATTAGCGATTGCAGACAAAGGAAATTCTCTCAACCAGTAATTCAAAACAAACAAAGCCGTAAAAGCTTCTCTGAAACCCAGATAGCTGGCTCGCTCGTTGTGCATTCCAGAAATTGTTTTTATGAGCAAACATATATCGAAAGAAGGAGGATATATCTGCACATCTGCCATGGGCATTTAATTTATTTGATTCAAAAGCCGATTGGGAGGCGATTCAATTCTCATATTTTTTGGGTGTGATTAAAACACTTACTGCTCCGCTGCTGAACCAAAGAAATGAAATTCCCGAGTAGATGCTTAGATATATCCTTCTTCTTTTGACGTATGCTCATGTTTGCTCGCAAAAACAATTTCTAGAATGCACAACGAGCGTGCTAGCTACTTGGGTTTCAGAGAAATTTTTGCGGCTTTGTTGGTTTTGAATTTCTGGTCGAGTGAATTTTCTTTGTCTGCAGCCACTAATCGCTTTGAATTCAAGGGTCAACAAAAGCATCTCATGCTATTGTGTTACAATATCTGCCCTTGCTGAGGCAGAGTAGAAGCTACAAAAGTAACCAAACAAGCACTCAAACATAACCTCATGCATTGCTTCCTTGTCATGTCCTTCCAGATGAAAAGAAACGTATTAAATTTAAATGTAATCTCTAATCAATGCTGGACACAATCGAGAACGAAAAATCTATATCGCAAAGAACAGCTCATTTGAGGCTGCTTTGAGCATATTTTGCATAAGATTCTTGGCTACTGGCTGATTATGGAGAGAAATAGCAGATGTAACACATGCGCAAAGTTCCGAAAACTAAGTTGAAGTCTCCGAGAGAATATTGGTTTAACATAGTAGGAAGTGTGTCTCTCATAGTGGGAACACGATGACATTGCGTCTTTCCTCGCAATGCGGGGCTATAAATAGTAAATAGTAGTTTTTTCATACTTTTTGTGGTAAGATTTTTCGAAACAGTGCATGCAGTTATTTATTTCTTTAGTAAATTAATTGTGCAATAAATCATGATCAGAAATATTTTCACCTTCAAAATCTATCAGTTAGTTTTTCGATAGCAATGCTATACCTATTGAGAAATTTATCAAAACAATGCAATGAAACACAAGAAAATACTTTAGTTCTTATGGTCCGTATAAAAGCCTTCCTAAGAGTAGCGAAAAACTGGGTAAGTAAAAAAATATACTGAAAAATCATACTGGAAGCACGGTCCAATCGATTTATGAATTTCGAACGCCTTTAGCTGCCGAGGCTTATAAAATATTTTGATCTCAAATGTAGAGCTTCCCAAAAATATTTTCCGACGGCCTTGGCTAAGAGATATACGGGAGGGGTTCGATTTATGTCACCTTTTCAATTTTGTAAAAGAAATATTGTTGGGTCAGGGTATTGTTCAATTTTGTAAATGAAATATTGTTGGGTCAGGGTAAGGAATGGAACTGTTTGAAAAATTTTTTCTCAAGTCAATGCTAAATACCAACGGGAGCGTTTTGTCATCTAAGTGATCTAATCTAATCTAATCTAATCTAATCTAATCTAATCTAATCTAAACCACAGCTTGCTGTGAGTTTAGAACATCCGTAGAAGACTTCCGAAATTACATTGGCAAAATAGGCAGTTCAGATACAAAATACCAGGTGTCTCAAACTATCAAAGTTAACAAAATTCAGAAATTCAATCGATTGAATTTTCCTTTTTGAGGTCTTCAAGAAAGATGAAATGAAATTTAGGGATATGGATTATCCTATCAAGAACAGCTTCCAGTCAATAAAATTCTGAGGTCATTAGTTCATCAAACTGATTAGCAAGAAAATTTCAAAAATATATTTAGGCTTTCTAGACGTTTTGATAAAATCTTCTTCAACAACTCACTTCTTTAGGGTTAACAGCTCGGTTTTCATTATTTTCAACGCACAGTTTTCAAGACCGAAAGAAAGATATTATTTAGCTTAAAGAGCCTTTGAGAGGGGCATTTTTGGGGGCTTTGTAATGCGCTTCATGTGAAAAAGATGTGATGTTCTTGCGTTGCTAGCCTGTTGGTAAGGGTTACAAATTTGGTCTATGACGCAAAAAGAAGAAATCTGATAAAGCTAAATGGAAAAATATGGAAAATATTTTCATAACATACAATATTCATTGCATCAAATATAAAAATTCAACTTTTTAATTTCAGGAAACTATTTGGGGGGGATTCTACCTTGATCTATGATACCCTAAAAGACGATTTATAAAAAAGCAAATTAAAGTAAGCTATTTATTTTTTATTTAGTTACGCGGTGACCTCAATGGATAAGATTTGAAAAACTTGTTTAAAACATCTTTGCATACAATGTAAATATTTGAAGCAGACAGCGCTTTAAGGACAAAGAACACAAAAATCTTGAATCAACATAAGCTCAATACATTAATGAATTCAAATCCGAATTTTTGTTGATGATGTATTATTCATCAGCTCTCTGGAAAACTCCAGATTTTCATACACTTTTGACGCAATTTGCATACTTATCGACGATCTTTTGATTCAATGCACCGGGTGGGTGAGTCATAAATAAAAGCACGCCGTTTGCAACACTACTGCCCCCAAATATCGAAGAAACAATGTTGTCCAATATCTGATTGAATTGCCAACATGTTCAATTATTTTAAAATCGTTTCTGGCTGAATTTTTTCTGATGTTACAAGGGATTTTCTCCACTAATTCGCTTCGAGAAGCCTTAAAAACATGCTAAAATCACGGGCAATTTCCCATTTATTTCTACCTTCCAGCAGTGACTTGAAAACGCTTCAGCAAGTGCTATCCTCTTGAGAGGATGCAAAAGTCTTCCCCCTTGTATTAACAGGGCCGTAGGAAGAAGCTTCGGATTGGGGGGGGGGCAATTGTTCTTAAATTAATAGAGAACAATACATCTAACTAAGTCATGTGACGTAGCACCATTGTTTTAAAAAATTATTGGGGGGGCTTGAGCCCCCCCTGCCCCCCCGCTTCCTACGGGCCTGTGTATTAATAACTTTATTTAGAGGGATTCTACTCTCTCAAGAAGTCAAAATATATGCTGATACAATTATTGCTAAGTTAAGTTAAGATAATTGAAGTTTTGTTAAGTTGAGTTAAGTTAAAGTAACTTAAGTTAAGATCAGGTTAGTCTGGTTTAGTTAAAAGTATATTACTGCAAAAGTGAGTTAACAAAATGATGATGATCATGATGATGATGATGTCAGAAAGAAAAAAAAAGGGAAATTTGCTCGTCAATTTCACTCGTTTTTGCAGTTTCAAGGGGCTTTCTGCAGAAAATCTCCTGTGTCAATGTTAAGCGGGTAAATTACTGAATTTAATTGAACGTATCTGCAAATATAAACAAGTAAATAAAGTAAAATATAAGCATTTTAATGCGAATTGAAATGAGCTTGTTTCAATTCAGATCAAAGTGCTTATATTTTACTTTATTTACTTGTTTATCTTTGTACAATAGCACTACACGCAGCAAGAAGATATATCTGCAAAAAGTTTTTCAATATTATTGCTGTGGTATTCAGGGAGCAGTAATTTCAAGTGCCGGTCGCTTTATCTTGTACTCACCCTGTAGTATTCTCTGAAAACGAGATTTCAGCTTTTGCAATAAAAATGCTCATAAGCTTGCATGACGTACTTTGCAACAACCTTCTGATTTGACACGGATTTTGTGTGTGTTTCAATATGTTACCTTTTACAATAAAAGCTTCTCATTAGTATGCTGGATAGCTTCAGACTTTCAAACATTTTTGACGTAATTTGCATACTTATTGAAGACTTTCGATTAAATGTAATAGCGTGTCATCGCCCTTAACCCTATTCTACATGGGGGGGGGGCAAAAAAGGCCCCCCAATCATACTTCCTGTAATTGCTCTTTAACTAAGCATGATAAAACACTGGAACTTGGGTGACTTTTAATCAAATTTAATATTGCATCAAATTAACAATAGTTCATTGTTACATAATCGGTCATGTGACTATGACGTGCCCATATTCGGCAACAGGTCTCTCAGAAAATCAGTAAAACATACATAACTTTTCTCGTACACATCTGATTTCAATGCAATTGGTACCAATCAGTTTGTCTTGAAGTCTACTTTCATTTGCTATATAAATGTTTGTATTTTGCTGACATCAGCAAAATTTAAGGTCTATGACGTCATACTTATATATGACGTCATATTTATAATAAAGATATGAAATAATTAGTGTATTATGATCAAAATTGACTAATTAACAATTCATGATCAATTTAATATCGTTTTTATTACTAAAAACGTATTTAAAGTGCAAATAAAGCATAAACTAATTTGTTTAGATTTCAACCATGACTTTGATTGACAGTTGTGATAACAATAGAATTCAAAAAATAGAATTGTTGACAATTTTCATTAAGAACAATCACTATGTATCATATTTATAACTTTAAAGTTATTTATTGACTATTTTTGGTTGAAAATATTACGTTTTTAGGCAGAGAGCCAAAATCAGCAAATTTTCGTTGTTTTTCCGTTGCCTAGCAACGGATCATGTGACTAATTAGCATATGAAGCTATTTTTAGAATCATAATTTCTTGGTAATCATGTGTACCAAGTTGCGTTGCCATAGGCACTACGGTTGCTTAGAAAATCTGGGGGGGCCTTTTTAGCCCCCCCCCCCATGAGAAAGTGGTGCTTGATTTACCCATGTAGAATAGGGTTAACCGACACCGTTCAGATAAATATCTATCACAAGCGTTATGAAAAGAAACTGAAAACTGCTACTTGCCATCAGAAGATTCTTCAGTTCATAGTGTTTGCTGTATTACTTCACAAACCTAATCTTCCTACTTTTTAAAGTACATCCACAACTCAAAGGAACGACAGTAAAATCGGCCTAGATCAACTAAGTCGCCCCGAAACGCCATGCCACCCTAATTTTACCGCATTGCGCTATCCCAAAAGAAACTTGCAGAATGCGTTAGGTGGGCTCTTTAAGGCGATGGTACCATATTCTCTTTGAATATATTTTACCTTTTTGCAATTAAAAAACTTCTCATGAGCATGCTGGATAACTCATGACTTTCAAACACTTTTTGACGCAACTTGCGACCATCTTTCGATTCGACAAATGTGTCTTTGTGAAAGAAAGTTCCCCGTCTTGCAATAAAAACGTCTTATTAGCATGCTAGATAGCTCCAGGTATTCCAATGACGTAATTTTGAAAGTCTTCTGCAAACAATACCTCATATGTGCTGCATAAGTTATGCGCAGTCTTGAATCTAGGCATTGAACTCCCCTTTTGATCAACGAAAAATGAGAAACTGCATGTTGTCCCAAAAAATGGTGCCCCGATCGTATGGCTGCTGTTGAGGAGCTGTGACTTCAATTGTCTCAGTTTTTACACTTTTGTATAGGGTCAGGCTTCAACTTAGAGTTTCAGACATTGTTTCAGTCAATCTTACATGTGGTTGCTGATTTAGACGAATTATGGCAGAGGACATGCAAAATCAAGAAAGTGATTTTTCGTTTGGCATCAATCTTGAAGCTAGTTTATGGTTTCTAAAATTTAGAATTGTCTTCTAGACTAGTTATCCCCTAATTCTTAAACTGAGACTCGGGTTTCAGAAAAAATATTCTTACAAAGAACTGTAACATGGAGAATTTACATTGTTATTCGGGCAAATACCGGGTGTATCAGAAAAAACGGGCCACTTTAAAAGTGCCGCTGCGATGGTGACATGAACCTTGCAAATTTATGGCATCGATTTTCGTAATCCATAAGCCTTAACTTAAATTTAGATATATTCCCTTTATCTATATTTGCCAGCTAAAAAGATTTGTTATTCGAATTTACTCCAATTTGTTGACCGGTCGATGACAGACGGTCCCAATTTTTTAATGCGTCTCAGTTCTTTAAAATTCCCAGAAAATAAATATTTTGGTTGTTTTTATTTGATTCTTCACAACTATGTTTTAAAAGGCTAGAATAAATTATTTCTTACCTCAAATCAGTGATCTGAGCGTTCGTGGTAGAATATTCTAGCCCCTGAAAACGCTAATTGTTGACCATGTTTGAATAAATAGGCATAATTCTTCCAATTTTCGAATTGACAATCTCCTTCGGTACGGAATGGTTAGTTTCATATGGTTTCATGATTGCAATTATGTTTCTCTTTCGGTTTCCATCCTGAAAATCTGAGTTGTCCCAACAAATCGTCCGCCTTACAACATAGACGAGCTTTGTCATAGCGAGAGATTGCAATGCGATGCAAAGAAGTATGAGAGCCGTTGATGCAACGAGAGGCCGATGCAGAGCATGCACAACTAATGATGACCAACTGACGAATTCTTTTATAAAAATCTTTAACGGTTTGCTGTACACATCCGTAGCACTCAGATCATCGTTACCTGTCCTGTAGCCATTTTCTCAACGAAATAACCCTCTGTCATTGCCTGTCCTAGAAATCTGACTAATGGCAATATTTTGCTGTTGGGTGCACCAAATTTAGTTCTGAGGATGTCAGCTTTTGAAACAACTCAAAACGATTGTAAAAACTTATTACATGAGTTCATGGAGTTTAAATTGCCATCGCAGAGGCATCTTCAAAGTGGCCCGTTTTTCTGATACACCCGGTACATAATTACTTGAAGAAATGCATTTTTTTGAAAGATTGTTCCTCTTCTCGATATTTTCTCCATTCTCTATTACCGGGCGGAATACAGATAACTGAGACTAATTTATTGAGTCTAGATCGAAGACTTTAAGTAACTTTTAGATTTTCTTACTACTTGTTCCAACTTTTCTACTTCTTGCTTCTCGAATCGGGCTCCACTCCCTACCCTTAAGTTTGACATTGTACAGTTCCTTACACCTATGGTGTCTCATAAAAATTTTCCCCATTTGTATGGTTGCTGCGGAAAAGCCGTACGTTCCATTGTCCTTTTGATAAATTTTTATAGGATGCGCTCATATTCAGAGTTTGGCACCTTGTTTTAACCAATCAGATAAGTGGCTGCTGATGCATATGGCACAAGGCAAACTAAGTGGTTGCTTGCAATACAGGAATACAGCCCCGGGAATACAGCACTTTCTTCCTTCTTCAAAAATGTCAAAGTGACATACATTTTAAAAGGAAGGCTGCAAGCATCATATTTTCATGCTCTCTTCAATTGAAAATGGGTTAGATTTACTGCGTTACCAGTAAACAATGAACTTGAGCTTTTTAAATTGTAGAAAAATTCCAACATGGCACTAGAACCCTTTTTCGCAATATTTACTTGATTGTGGCATTTTTGGAGAACAAAATAAGTGCTGTTTCTGAAGCAATCATTCGTCAGATTGACAAAACCAAGGTCTCAAACTATGGGTTGAAGCCTATCCTTTCCAACTATGTATGCAACATGCAACTGTATCAAGAACGGGACTATAGAGCACTGATCAGTGCAATACAACGTAAAGCTCCTCCACAGCAGCCATACAAATGGGGCATACCTCTTTCTTTTTGCGCTACATTCCTCGTGCTACTTTCTATTCAAATCAATGATTTTCTCTTTCGATCTTCTTCATTCACAAGCCTCCCTGCACCTTGTCATATATATGCAGATGACAATACAGATCAAATTTCAAGTTAAATTTAAGATAGGATTATTTTTGGTCGTCGAGGCTGTGTTTTGGTGGTCTACTATGATCTATCTAGTCAGAGGGAATCCTCTTCTGTCTTCTATGAGATAAAATGATGATGTCACTAGACGGAAGGTTTTCACGTATTTTTTTCAAAGGAAAAAGAAACCGAATGTAAGAAACTCAACTCTCCTCAGATCGCCAAAAAGTTAGGAGATAACTTCAAAAGCCACCGTTCTCTCCCAGTACTGGAATTTTCTAATTTCTTGATGATGCGAGAGTTGATTTTTTAACAGCGGATTTTTACAAACGAATTCTTATTTTCATCGTTTTACAATCCTGCAACTGCTGAACAATTTCGAAACAAACGAGGTCAGACTTACAGAAAATGAAACTGCAAGTGCAACTAGATAAGGAACTGAACATCTCTTCTGAAACAAGACTAAACCGCTTTGTAGGCATCACATGAAACTCGATAGCTGCACACAAAATGAAAGCGTGATGTTTTTCATAGAATGGAGGAAGGAGGAAACTGCTTGGCAAAGAATTGTTCTGTCTTGAAATTATGGCTGCAGAATTTTATCGTGGGAGGGTCATGGGGGGGGGGGGCTGGGGGGATGAGGAGGGTAAATGGCTCCATTTCATGAAAAACTTGCCAAAACTTCCAAGTAAGTAAGAAATGCAATCTGGCTATTCCGTTTCACCCTCTTTTTTGAAAATTATGAACTTTTACCCCCACATATTAAACGTATTTTTTCACAAGAAACTGCTTATAAGAAACTCAGACTCGTCTCAGATCGCCAAAAAATTAAGAAGCTCGACAGAAATACGTGTGTATGTCCTAGGGCTCCAAAAAGTGACAAACTTGGGCATTTGAAAAGAATGTTCTCTTGTTATTTAGTGAAATGTTTTTGACAATTTCTCCGGAGGTCCGGAGGTAAAAACACACCATCTGTTCCGATACCTAAAATGCAATTCCAACCCCCTGGCCTGATTGAAATCTGATTACCCCATTGCGCCCCTCCCCTTGTCCCACCCACGCTATCCTTCACCATTTTATCACGTTGCTCTATTGTTTCTTACAGACCTCATTTTCCCATCGAAAACAGCCGTATTTATTTGCCTAACAATACTCTATTTCTTCTTATTGTTTAGAGATAGGCCGTCGCGTGCTTCCTGGGTACGAAGAAAGAACAATGAGCTTAGCCAACGCTGAAAATATCAGTAAGCAGCTACCATCTGTCCTGACACTTCTCGATTCTGCCTTCGCGGCCAAGTCTGCGAAGAAATCGCGGATCCAACTAGCAACAGAGACTCATTTGAGCAAGGAAGCATTCAGGAAGACGTTCATGTTCACAAGTGACTTGATATTTGGCCGTCTTGGCGAAGACTTCACAAACTTAGGCCCAGAGAAAGGTCCCGTTGTAACAGCAAAACCCAAGCCTGGAAAAGGCCTAGGCCAACGAGTAAACAAGCTGCCTGATTTTCAAACTTCTCCCACGCCGATAAAGGCAAGGTTCGTGGATCTGGAGCAACCAGAGATGAAAAGATCGCCGGATGAAAAAGCCAGCTACACTGTTGGAAATATTCGCCAAGTTCCCGCCACTGATCAACCTTTGTACAACGATCAACTTATCAACAATGGCTTGACAAAATGCGAGAGTAGCGAGGAGACGGATAACCGATCTGATAATGCGAAGAACTTCTCCATCGCAAGGATATTAGGCAAGGAAGACCAGACTGAGAATTCTGCCATGCCTATGGAGGAAATTAAGATTAAGATCGAAAGAAGATCACCCGAGCCTGATGAGAAATCGCCTCCCGCGATTGATCAAGAGGTCGAAACTTTGGAGCAAAATCATAAATTACCAAACATTAGTCAATTTTTTGAGCCGGTTGACAGTATGGAGTTTCAGCGATGCACAGTATCCAAATGTGAAATCGGATCGAAAGACGGAAATAATTTCAAATGGTTGACAAGTGAAAATGCGCTATGCTCCCTCCCCGCCCCCTTGATGATAAAAGGTTTTCCATTATTACGCAATACGGGAAGAATCGAATTCAACAGAGGTACACTATCGTTGCTACAACAAGATGAATCTAGTCAACATTCCACAGAGCAGAAACCCCTGCCGAAAGAAGAGGAAGAAATTATTGAAGAGATCGTGGAGAACCCCAAAATTCCTCTTCGGACTGTCAAAAAGAAGGAACTTGTTAGTGATGGGGAGGAAACCCCTACACAGCCATTACAACCCCGTCAACAACAGCAAGTACCAACCACTAAAGGTTTCAGATGTGAGAAGTGCGGAAAAATTTACTGCCGAAAGTATGTGCTGAAAATTCACATGAGGACACATTCTGGGGAGAAACCACTGAAATGCCAGGTTTGTGGCAAATCATTTAGTGATCCTAGTAATATGAAAAAACACGTTAAATTACACGAAACCGACCACGTAACTTATCCGTGTAAATTTTGTGGTAGGAATTTCGTTCGACGTCGTGGTTTATTAAATCATTTGCATTCTATGCATTCACGCTTCCCTTTTGTTCATCCCCAGATTTAGATGTACTGTATTAAAAATTCATGCTATAAGGCATAGTGTGAGTGGCAATGGATAGCGTTTTATGCTATTCCTGAAGAGTCCTATGTGTTTTGAGAAATGGCTATGCATGTTATCAGTTTATTTGAAGAAAAGTTTATACCCCCTGGTGAGGTGGGTTTATAGTCCCTCTATTTGCCCTCCTGATTCAGAACAAATGTACATGAGAATCACAATGCTTTCACCTCTTTGTCAAGGGGGATTTAGAGAACATTTTGCAGTGCAAACTTAGGTAATTCTAAATAAAACAGACCCTCACAGGAAGCATTTGTTATGTTTTTTCGATGTGTGTCCATGTAGCTACCTATAACCTTTTGGTCTCACATTTCAATAACAATAGGAATAGGGTGGCAAGCACCTGTGCCATGTGTAATGAATTAACAAGCCTAATAGTTAATTCAGCAAGGTGTTTTGTTCTTTCATAACAGACCCTTTGAATACATAATAGATGCTTTGTTCAGAAAACAATCAAAATAGTTCTGTTCAGCTCTGAAGATAATCATTTGCAATAAAACTGCTGAAAGTAAACAGAGGACCACATGCTTAGTGTTTCTTTTACAATAAGTGTTTTATGGCTTAGATCTACACCTGAATTGAAACCAAGCAAAGATTCCCATTTGAAGATGTTTACCTGTAAAGGTGGAGAACTAGAAACTGCTTAAATTGGGTTGGATGTACAATTAGATTGAGTGCTCAGCCATTTTAATCAAGAGTCCTACCTCAAAACTTAGCCTTACAGGTTCTTATTCATACATAATTATTTTACGAGTTGTCCTTATTGATATTTATACATACAAAGTTATAAAAGAAACAATCCCATGTTTGAAAAGCTATTGCTCCCTGGATATCAAGGTCTTAACATCAGCAAGTTTTATCATTCACAGTGGAAATTTTCAAATAAATCTTAAAATCTAATGTGACTGAAATTGACTACACGTTTTTTTTTATAAGAAACTTGGATCAGCACATGGTACTAAAAGTTTCTTAATTTCGCATGAAGATTTCGGTGTTTTAGTAGTAAAAGTTTCTTAATTAGTTTCTTATTTTTTGGGCCTAAAATTGCGGTATTGTTCGAAGTTGAGCCTTCTTCTCGACAAAGGGCTTCCATTTTGCATTGACATTGTCATCAAGAAGAAGCCATGCACATCGAGGCAAAAAATTTACAAATTTTGCAGTTAAAAGTCAAGAAAAGACGAAGGCACCTTTGTTAGAGAGACATAGAATAAGAGAGACATACAGATATAATGTTTTAGAGTTTCTTAACTGTTCTTGAGCGTAGTACTAGAGTTTCTTAAATTTTTGGTCATCGTAGTACTAGTTTCTTATAAACCAGTTTCTTATAAAAAAAAACGTGTACTCCGTTCTGAAATTACAAAGGGATTTTGTTGAGAAAGGCCTTTCAAGATACCTTGAAAACAAGCCTAAAATCATGACCAAGTTTCTGCCATAGCAATATGGCTTCACATGGTTTAGCACATTGTCATCCCTGGGAGCATAAAACATTATTGTAGATGATTTTATCCTCCCAAGAGGATAACATATTGTGCTAAATGGTGCAGAAGTCATTGCTGTACAGCTGCACGGTAAGGCAGAAATATCAAGAGAATTTGGTCATGAATTTAGGCCTGTCTTGAATGTTTTCCTTGAGAAAATCCCTCATAATTTCAGTACAGAGTGGCCATTTTCAGTTGGTAAATTTTAGAATTACATTTGAACATGTCCACCAATAGATAATTTATTGGACAATTTCATCATCTGGATATCCAGGGACAGCCTTTCAAATGGAGATTGTTTTTTGGGCTCTGGAAAAATCACAACTTCATAGGACAAGATGTTGAAGTATATGGAATTCTTTGATAGATATTTTAACCTGATACTGATCACAGCAAATGTTTAGATAAGATCTACCAGGCAAGAAGCAAGAATAAATTGTGTGCAACTGTTTGGAATGACAATGGTTTTCAGGGTTTTCAGGGACATAGGAGTGGTACACATCAAGAATGAATATTGAAGACAATTGAGAAAAATAATATGCTTTATGAACAATTTTTCCACCATTTTTTCAGTAATTCATTTTAAGTGGGTTGAAAGGGTTTTTAGCTTTTTGAAGCTAATTTAGGCCATGCATGCGGAATCCAGGCATGGGACCTCATTTAACGTCCCTTCCAAAGGACGATGAGGTGAATTGCAAGGTCAGGTTCGGTTCCAATCAACATTGTGTGGAAATCCGTCCCTCCAACTTAGTCGGAAAGAACTTCTCTTCAGCCTGGAAGCATTACATGAAACTGTTTGAATGTAGGCCTAATCTTAGACAGATTTATACAAATCTTGTCAAGGAAACTGAATCGGTGGAAAGAAATGCCATGACTACCATTTCGATATCCAACGCATCTTACTACTACATGATGCTGTGTATGGAAACAAAAAAGAAGCCTTTAATCTTTTTCACTGTACTTGCTAAATTTTGCTCCGGTGAATTATAAATAATTATCATTTGTGCGTATTGTGCTGAACAAATCAGCCTTTGCCGTGGAGGTGTTTTTTGAAAAGCTTCAAAAATACTACCGGGTGTCCCAAAAAAAGTACTTCTGTTTAGAAAACCACCAAAAATTGATTATCAAACCGTTGATGAAGTTTTCTTTTTGAATTGCTTTATCAAAGACCCAACAATATTCACAGATGATAAAATGTTTGCTTTTGATACAGGAAGGTAGGAAATTTACGCGTTGAAAAACCTTATTTTGAGCTATAGTTTTTAAGCAAAATACTCGATCTTGCCTAAGAGTCAAAGTTTTCAGATTTTTTATCATCAATAAAGTCTCCAATGATAGTGCGCATTTATTTCTGTCATTTATGACCATACTAGAAGTTTTACATGCACAAAAAATTGATTTGGTAATCATCAGTGCTTTTTGCAGTATGATTCAAAACCAGGTAGCCCTAAAAAGAGCTCAATTTGCTCATTTTAAAACTATTTACAAGATCAGCTATGCCATGGATAATAATTTGGTCTTTGATCTACTGAACAAAAAAAGAACATTGAAGATCGGCCGTGTAATCAAATTTTGGTGATTTTTCAAACGGGAGTACTCTTTTTGGGACACCCGGTAGATATTACCAATTTTGTCAAGTTTTCGGCTTTAAAATTATGACAGCTTTGTGTTCTTTATATTCCAAGAAGCAACGATAAACGATCCATATACTGGGTGTCTAAAAATCGTGCTCCTGTTTGAAGAATCACCAACCAAAATGTGATTAGCCGATTTTCAACTTTCTTTTCAACAAGTAGATGAAGAACCACATTTTTCCCCAGGTTTTGCTGGATGTTGTAATTGGTTTAAATTAGCAAATTTAGCGCTGTGTTGAGCCTGGTTATGAATCATAATGCAAAAGGTAATGATTACCAGATCAATTTTGTGCGTATGTCAAGCTTTAATTTGGTAATAGATGACAGGAAAACCCCACAATATCGTTGGAGGCTTCAAAGATGGTAAAAATCTGAATTTGTTTGCTTTTTAGGCAAGATTGACTCTTTTGCTTAAAAAGTAAAGCTAGGAAATATGGTTTTTCAGCGTGTGCTTCTTTGGTCTTATCTTTGAATATTTTCGAGTTATTGACAAAAGAAATCAAAAAGAAAAATTTTATCACAGGTTTGATAGTCGAATTTCAATGATTTTTTTAAACCGGAGCATTTTTGGGACACGTGGTACTTTTACAAATAACATGGCGAGGAATTCTTTTTATCCCCTAAACCTATGCTTGCTGCTGTCAGTGATTTTAATGTGAAACAAAGATAGAAGTCTTGAAGCAAGTTTAAAACAGTTTTAAAGCGAAATATTTCATGGCTCCAAGATGGTATGATAGTGAGTGAAATAAACTGCTGTGCATAAGTTAGCTTCCTTTGAAGGCCCCTTGAAAATCAGCACTTGGACCACTTGCTGAATTGCTACCCTCCCTAAATACCGGTATATGAAAGCAAAATATTTGAAATCAATCAATTCCTGCCACAAAATGATTTAGTAATCCATGGAGATTAGTCAATACATGCATTATTTATAAGAATCTTGGCTCCGAACGTCATTTAAGGGTTCCTTAAGTTTTGGCCCAATCCTTAAAGTAGACGATTCTTGTTGTGTTTCTTATCTTTTCTTAAAATCGAGTTTTACAATTTATAATGATTTATCAAGGACACCTAATACAGCTTTTGAGCCCGGACCATTACAGAAAGGAGCCAAATCATGAACAAAAATCATACATTTTAGTATTATTGGGGTCAGTAAAACATCTTTCTTCAAGAATACTTTGCAGCTCATTCGCTTCTTGCACAGTGACCCAAAAAGCTTCAGGAGCTAGATCACACACTGAAAGCAAATGTTATGAACACAAACAAGGTATCCGCATGTAGATGAAAGGCTCAGCTATCATTTGAGATGTTGCTTGGTCAGCTAAAAGAAGTTTTAATAATATGAAACTTCGTTCATTTCTCAGACTATTTCCTCCATGTTTTGGAAGGTGTGAAAAAGCAAAACTCCATATTTGTTTTTGAATAAGAAATTTGAACGAGGAACAGAGGTCAGTCATTTTGCAAACAAAAAATTTCCACCAACGACTTCAAATCTATCGCTACGTTGATTTTTCACAAAATGTTGACTGGAAAATGATGGCGATTATTTCACCTAAAAGAGGAATATGGTATTCAAAATTTTCTGTGAATCTGGTTTTTCGGATGGTAATCATTAAATGACCATGCAGAAGATAGCTATAAGCCTTTCAACTAAACTGTGACACAAAAGAAGATGACAATAGCTTTTGATTTCAGAGAGCTTGTTATCACCTAGCTTGTGAAGTTTTTTTGAGTTACCCGGTAGAGTTTCTTGATTTCCTAGAAGATACTACTGCAGTTTTTTATAAGCGGTTTGTTAATTGTCATACCGGGTGCGCCAAAATAAACTATGCACGTTTGGCAGGCCACAATAAGTTGTACACTGGACCGATTTTGAAGATTTATGACGTAATCGTTAGCAGGGAGACTTAATTAGATACTGGGATTTTTTACAATTTTTTTCATTTTCAGTCCTTAGAGCTAGAAGCGAGTTTCTTAAAATCTCATTTTTCGAAAACACTGAAAACGATCAAAAAACATCGATCAAGTTTTCTAAAGAATCAGCATGAATGGACAAAGAGAGAACTTGTTCGTGGTGATTTGCGAATTAGAAATCGAAGAATTGTAATCTGCTGTACGAGAGTTCGTCCTAAAATCCAAAATCCCCTTCAAAACGTTTTCTCTTTGTTCATCCATGTTGAATCTTTTAAAATTTGATGGACGTTTTTTATCGTTTTCAATGTTTTCTAAAACGAACATTTTAAGAAAATCGTTTCTAGCTCTAAAAACTGAAAACAGAAAAATTTGCAAAAAGTCCTAGAATCTAATTCAGGCTTTCTGCTAAAGATTGAGTTATAAATCTTCAAGATCGGTCCAGTGTACGATTTATTGTGGCCTGCCAAACGTGCATAGTTTATTTTGGCGCACCCGGTATAGAAACTGATTGTATTTTATGATTTGAAATGATTTCATGATTTTACGGGGTGAATCAGAAAAATATGCACATTATTTGCAAATCTGTACAACAAAAACTGTAAAATTAATTTGAAAAACTACAGCTCCATTGCCAAGGCAAGAAATAGGACTTTTGACCAGGTTCAGATTCCAGAAAGAAATAATGCACCCAAGAATACAAGAAAAGTCTGAAAAATTAAGTTTAAGCCTCAGTAAGAAGATGGAATTGAAATATTACAAGTTAGCCGCATATCTTTTCTTGCACAATTTTTCAAAGAACGCATACATTTTTCTGAATCACCCGGTACATTCCGGCAAACGTTGGTGCATCATTTTGGAACACTCGAATCACGTGCTATTATTTAGAGTATTTATGTTTTGAAAAACGTATTTAAGTGAGTGGTCTACCCAAAGAATACGCAGCTTAAATGTACGTATGTACATTGTCTTATCGTAGAGGAAAGCTGATATTTAAAAAACAGTGTTTTAAACATTACTAGGTAAGTTAATAACAAAGATTGGTAGTCGATTAGTAATTGATTAGTAGTAGATAAGATAGTATGAGTATGATTCTGGATTTGTATGTAAATATAGATCAAATGGAATAGAGTATACGTAGTAACATCTTAAAATGTGGCGTCGAGAGGAGGGGCAATACACCTTTTAGGTATTCTAAAATAGAGTCTGAATCGAACGATATTTTGATACGCTTTGTAAAATTTTCGAATGTGCACAATAGTGATTGAAGCTCTAACGCCACTCGATAGAACCTCGCGTATAAAAATGTATAAAAATAGCGCTCGATCCATGCTTTTTTAGAATAGCTAAAAGGTCTGTTATTACACGTCCTTTTTATAAGAAACCAAGAATTTGAGCCAGTACTGATATTTTGTTAAAGTTATCAAATTTTGAGTTATCAGATTTTGAGTACTCAGAGTAGCATATGTTCCAAAAGAAGAAAAACACTCTAATTCTGAAAAAACTGAAGATTTCTGAAAAAGTTCAACATTAGAATTATAGCAAAGTAGCTGAAGTTTCTTTCAAGCCATTTATTCCAAAGAAATGGGCCATAGAATTTTACGCCCACCTTTTTGCACCAATTTAAAGATTTTGAACTTATGCTACGCTTAGTTTCTTGAAAGTTTCTTGAAGGTTCCATAAAAATTTTCATATTCACTCAAAACAAAGTTTCTTTAACCTTTCCATTGTTTAGATATTGCATTTCAGATTAACATTTCAGTTTTGAATATCGGCCGCGTAAGTCCATAGCCTGCCAAAAGTGTTAATTTTTTACTCATCCGGTATTGTCCTCACCCGGTACTCACCCGGTACTCACCCGGTACTCACCCGCTCACCGATTGGCACCTCTCGACGACCCTGTTGGTAACGAACATGATGTAACATACCTGAACCTGATTGTACAGTTTTAGATAGTAAAATGTCTGTCAAGTTGTTTATTCGTGTCTATTTTGTCCAATTGATCATTACTGTTTATTTGAAATGTATAAATTATTGTGAATAATGAGAACATTTAAAAGTTTTATTTATATAATAGAGAGTCCTAGTGGGAGATAATATATAAGAAAGGTAAAGACCGAATTCTTACAGTCTCTTAAAATCGCCTGTTTGCATTATTACATGAATTTCATTCCTTGAGAATATGTTTAAACACCACTATGCCGGATGTCTCAGAAAATATACCCCTGTTTGTGTGGACTTGCCCAAATCGTCTTGCAAGGCTTCCTTTCAAGACGACTTTGGCAGGTCCACTGTTTGTAGCCTGCGCGCAGAACTCTACAAAAGGAAAAGTAGAGTTCTGCGCGCAGGCTAACTGTTTGTGCAAGGGCGTCTACCTTGTAGGAACTGTATTTATTCCCACTACTATAGCGTAATTGGTGTCCTGTGACCCAGTACACAGAGCATCCGAGATCAACTGTTATACGAGTTGGCCACAGGGAACCAAACACAGCGTGATTTTCGATTGGTCAACACTAACAGACGCTAGAATTTGAAAAACAGATTAACATGACTGGGACACAGAACACCAAGTACTCTGTATGCTGGGTCATTCTGTGTACTGGGTTACAGGTCCAGTACTGGGAATAAACACACTTCCTGCAAGGTAGGCGCCCTTGGTTTGTGCTGCTACACAGTAAACTTGAAAACTGTTAAATCAAATCAAGTCATCCTCGTTCGTTAGAGTTGGTACGACATGATTCTAATAAACTGATACCAATCATTTACAACCTAATTTACAAAGATAAAGAAATGGTGAAGGTGAAGGTGAAGTTGCGTTTTTCAGCGCCAAGCGCTGGGATCGCAGAAATAGAGCAGACCTAATCGAGTCCGCGACCCCTGTCATGACGCTCAAGTGATGGGTCTTACCGGGTATCGAACCCACTCCGCCTGACTGTTCTGGCTACAAAGTCAGAGGATTACACCACTGCGCCACAACACCTTCATATGATATATAGAAATATGATATTTACAAGCTACACGCTACGTAGCTTATGAACAAGCTGCATACGAATTCTACAATTCAACTTTCAACCCGTCCATATTTTGATGTTTTTAAACCTTGCGCTGTCAGTAACTGTATTTCATCTTTAGAGAATTCACAAAAAGTCTCAGGATCAGAACGACTCCATGTCAAATTTTGTCGTTCCCGTGACGGGTAACTTTCAGAGATTCTTGGTCCTGAGATCATACTGAACCTCTTTCCTTTCATGAAGGGGCCACATGTCTGATGGATTTAGATTGCTCACTTACTTATAGATTTCTAGCGGGTGTCCCATAAAATAGTACTCCTGTTTAAAAAAATCACCAAAAATTGATTATCAAACCTTTGATAGAACTTTCTTTTTGAGTTTTTTTGTATCAAAGACCCAAAAATATTCATAGATGATAAAATGTTTGCTTTTGATACTGCAAGGTAGAGAAATCATACGTTGAAAAACCTTATTTTGAGCTATAGTTTTTAAGCAAAATCCTCCATCTTGCCTAAGAGTCAAATTTTCAGATTTTTTATCATTATTGAAGTCTCCATTGATAGTGCGCATTTTTCTCTGTCATTTATAACCAACCTAGAAGCTTTAAATGCACACAAAATTGATCTGGCAATCATCAATGAAGACCAGGTAGCTCTAAAAAGAGCTAAATTCGCTAATTTTTAAACCAATTACAACATCAACTATATCTTGGAAAATAATAGGTACTAGGAGAAAAACGGACGCAAAAAACAGACAGATTTTTCAGCACACTGAGGCCTTTCAAACTTACGTTATCATCAGAGTGTCATTTTTCAGCACACTCTGATGATAACGTAAGTTTGAAAGGCCTCAGTGTGCTGAAAAATCTGTCTGTTTTTTGCGTCCGTTTTTCTCCTAGTACCTATTGTTTAGTATATACTACAGTACCAAGTTTTTGGAAAATAATGTGGCCCTTGATCTACTTCACACAAAAAGAAAATCGAAGGTCAGCTGTGCAATCAAATTTTGGTGATTTTTCAAACGGGAGTACTTTTTTGGGACACCTGGCATGGCAGTATCAATTTTTGGGGACTTTAATGTGGTTCGTTACAGTATCACTTTTCTCCAAAAGTGTATCAAAGGAAATCCACCTTTTCAAGGTAAGAGGCGCGAATGCGGAAGTATTTTGTTGTTTGAGATTTTGGATTTTTGAGCCTAAAATCTTATTTTGCGTACAAAGTTTAGTCTTCAGACAAATTTTCATATTCATATATGTCTTTATTCAGAAATTATGATGCTATAAAGAATTTGATTTCATAAGGGCTTTGACCGTGAAATTGGAGTTTGGACAAAAATTTGTCCAAACTTTGATTTCACGGTCAAAGCCCTTATGACTTTAAATTCTTAAAATTGTCATAATTTTGAAATTAAGACATATATGAATGTGAAAATTTGCTACTTTGCTAAACTTT
>REGL01001086.1:0-13586 GCA_004194395.1 Aurelia aurita complex sp. Pacific | reverse complement strand
AACATCACGTGACAAGCTGCCAACTCAGCGTTTCATGAACTGGCTGAGGTCACATGCACATAAATCACAAATCAGAAATCACAAGGCCACAAGCAAGCTGCTGGGTGCTGGGAAGAATCGTTGTAAAGGCACGAGGAAGATCCGATCCGGAGAAGACGCTAGAGACTTTAAAGTTTGAGGTGATATTGATTAGTTCATATTGTGAAAGCTTCCACAGTTTTGCTAACTTGTTCGAGTTGCGAGAGAGTCTGCAAGCACAAGAATCCACAAACCGAAATTTGCATTCAGCTTTTAGGCCCATTTTTGGGCCTCTGAGGCCATTGACATTTATGTAAGTCTCGTCTTTTATCACGACATTTGGCGGTGACTGTATCGTTGGATCCTAAAAAGAGCAACTTCTCCTTTCCCTTTGCTTGAATTATTTACCTTTAGTGGTTAGTGATTTATACCAAACTTTCACAACACTACAACAGGCTAAAATCAGTAAGTGCATGGGGAATAGTGAATGTAATTGTATAGAATGAAAATAATGCGATAAAATACACCTTTAGTGCTTCATTTTTCTTGTTGTTGTTTCTCCTGCAATCGGTCTGTGTGTCCACTCCACTGTTAGGTCCATCTCGAAATAAACCACCTCAATAACTAGGTCCAACGGTGGAGTGGACACACAGACGGATTGCAGGAGAAACAACAAGAAACATAAGATCCTTTTGGATGATTACAAAGTCAGTCCTGAGCTAAACAAGCATAAGAATATCTGAATATTAATTTCTTCATAACCCCAAATGATCGTAGATGCTGTTAGAGAGATGAGTGTTGCTGCTAAAGTGGCCTTCAATGGAGAATCGAGCGCCTTGTATAAGGACAAGAATCGCCTCGAAGGCATTATTTTGACCTTTATGTCAAACGAGAATGACACGCAAAAATCAAAAGTCATTACCCCTAGTTTGCTTAGTTCGTGCACGAAACTATTGGCGCATCTGTGTCAAATGAGATGTCATGTGAGATTTATGATAACGCAAATCACTTATGCAGAACCCTACAGAACGTTTCAATTGTTGCTATTCGCGGGCATCTAATTTGAGACAAGCGGTAGTCACGAAGATAACCTCTGTGCAGAATCATATGCATGAAGATGTTTTGGTTCAATGTGATCTCGTGCCTTCCCCTAGTCAATGGCGCCATATTATTTGCTGGGATTTCTGTAGCTGTGTAGGAAGGGGGTCCTTCTACCTTCGGTGATGGTGCGAATGCTAGCCTCTGTGCAGGCTGCCGGTTACATCATCCTTTAAAGTTGACTTATTTGCATAATTAGTACTATCAATAATGGCTAATGATTCGTTCGTTCTAGAAAACGATTGTTTTGACATAATTAAGCTGCTAATGAAGTCAAGAACGTGCCAATTCTGGGTAAAATTGTTGTTGTGCCAGGGTAAACATCATGGTGATTTATCCATCTTATGGTGTCAAATCTGTCTAACATGAAATAAGCCGACGTCAAATGTTGCTATAGGATCGCGGGAAGCTTCTGTCCTGTATGCGCTTTATGTGCGCTTTCTTTATTTCAGTGCCAATTAGCAGAGATAAAACGTTAATCAATTGCTTTAACGAGCGTGACGGAAGTGGGTTACTTTCTTTCTTTCTTTCTGACTGACATCAGAGCCCCTTCTTAGATTACAAAGGACTTTGTAATCAAAAATGAAGCACTAATTATATTTTATCGCATAATTTTCATTCAATACAATTACATTCACTATTCCCCATCACCTGTGGTGACACTGGTAAGCACTGGTACAGTCACTGTCTTTAGGTCTAAACTAATGAGCTCATTTTCTTTATTCCTACATTTGATCCGTTTCATATTATAGTCATGGGAAACACCTGGAACAGCTGGTGAAAGTTGCAGTCTCATTTATTGTTATTTGAAAAGCTTTTTAGTTTTTTTGTTTTTCTTTGTTTTTCATGTCAAGTGTAACCACCTCAAAATGTCAATGTTATTGATTTTATTGAAAGCTTGTCAACTTGTTTACCTTGTTGAACTATGCATTTTGTGAAAGTTCTAGAGATTTATCTCCAGTGGTTTTAGATTTATGGACCATTGAACTTTTAACCTTTGTGGTGAACTGAACTCAGTTGACCCCAAATTTTATAACTTCCCTCATATTTACCCTAAAAACTTGTTCTTTATGTCATGTGAAAGGTCTTGAGCTGTAGAGACCATTGCAACCAAGCAAAATGCCATTAAACATTGTTTTCATGTAAATAAAGAAGTTTGTAAGGTTTGACCTTTGACCCTTGGTCAGTGGCTTTTTTGAAAGTCACCAAATTTTGTGGAAATATTCATCTACCCATAGTCATTACATATATAGCCTTGTCAAAAGCCAGAAAGCAATGAAGATAATAGATAATATACCTACAAAATACTGATTTATTTGGTTATTCATGATCTGTTCAAAAATTTTGGCCATGGCTGATAGGACACTAATAGGTGTGTAATTTGCTTTTTGGTGTATCAACCATTTCATGGATTGCAAAAATGTCTGCTGCTTTTATTTTGTCTGGAAAGCAACAGTTAAGTATGGGCAAATCACCTCTTTTGCCTCCTGTATAATTTTTGTTGATTTATTATCATCCAAGGCTTCTATTTCTATCATAATGTTTAGCAAATTAACATTACTAAATTCAAATTGTTGTTCAATCGGAACTTTACTTTTTATAGCAACAATACTTGAGGTGGTTATTATACATTGCTGATCTTTGATTGTTATTGTGTGGTTTTTATACTTTGCTGTGTTACTATATACTTTTTTATACCAGGTGAGTCAATAAAAAGAATCCCTGTTTGAAAAATCACCATTCCCTGAACATCAAGATGATGAAATTGGGAAACATAACATTTAACAGCAGACATGTTCAAATGGACCTCAATATTTACCTGACTGAAATCGGCCACTCCATGCTGAAGTTATGAAAGGATTTTCTCCAGAAAGCCCTTTTGAGAAATCTTCAAAACATGATCAAAAACAACGACCAACATTTCCCAAGCTTTCTACCTTATCTCAGTGAGTCAACGTATTCTAACATGTTTTATTCTCTTGGGAAGATGAAATTGTCAGGAATAAGGGATAAAACATGCTAAAGCATGTACAAGTCATTGCTATAGGCATAGACATACGAGAAATCTGGTCGTGATTTTATGCAGTTTTTGGAAGTTTCTTGGAAGGGCTTCCTCAAGAAAAGTCTCTTATAATTTCATAACGAAGTGGCCGATTTCAGGCAGGTAAAATTTAGAATATATTTGAACATTTTCACTATTGAAAGACATGTTTGCCAACATTATTGCATTGATATCGAGGGATCTGTGGTCTTTCAAACAGGGATTCTTATTTTGACTCACCCGGTCCATATGAACAGGCCCTAAGGCACTAATAACTTACCTTCAAAACTTCATAAAGGGGGGTTTATCATATTCAACAAAGCAAGACAAAACGATACGAAACCGATAATATTACTATATCCCATGAATGTATCTGCTGTTAGCATCTTACCAGCCTCAAGTAAAAGTAGAAAATTATTCCTGCTAATATTTTTGGCTGCTACTAAATAAGCCCCCACCCCAAAATATTTTTTGCAAAAGAAGCCCCCCCTTGTTTTTTTGTCAACTTATTTTACATCGTTTAGCTTACCATGTACAAATATACAAAGTAAACTAATCTAAATCGATGAATATATAATACATAAATAAATATTTTTACAGTATTTTAATAAACTAACCAAATTAAATAAAAAGACTAATCTCCAGACACATATTGACAAGCACTACATTTACAATTCGGGCCATCCCATTTTTTAATCATAGTTTTAAAGCTATTTAGATTTTCTGCCGATTTTATTTCATTTGACAACCCATTCCAGATTTGAGGTCCCAATGATCGAAGGCTATTGGAACCAAATGTGACTTGATTTGGTCTATAATGCTGTAAGCCATTGGAGTTTCGTAATGGGTAATGAGAAGGTTTTATTTTGAAAATGTCATGCATGAAGGAGGGGTTTAAATTTTTCAAAGTCTTAAAAATTTCTACACAGAGAACTCTTAGACGGGAAACATGCATAGTACACTTCTCTGACTTCGAAAGTAAATCGCTATACGAGCTAATGTGATCATTGTGTAAGAATCTAAGGGCGCGTTCTTGAATCTTTTCAATCTTTTGCAAAGATTTAGCTGACGAGAAGTACCATACAAGAGGGCAATAATCAAAATTTGAATATACAAAGCTTTGGACAAGAATCTTCTTTTCATTAAAGCCAATAAATTGTTTGAGCCTTTTTAAAACACTGAGTTGTGATGCAGCTTTTCTGCAAAGTTCGGAGATATGCTGTTCAAAGTTCAGTTTATAATCTAGTTGAATGCCTAGCAATTTGACCGTTTCTTCCGATTTGACCATTTTTCCTTGGATGTTGAAATTTTCTCCACTTGTATTCGTTTGATCCTTTCTAATAAGGAGTGCATGGAATTTTTCTGGATTAGCTATCATTTGATTTTGTTTTAGCCAAGTCAAAGCAACTCCAGCTTCTTCTTCCAACACCTCTACCAAATTTGATAGAGTCTTGGAAAAATAAGCTAAAGTATTGTCATCAGCATAGTTATGTAATGTTGCTTGTTTGATGAATAAAAATAGATCGTTTATGTAAAAGTTGAACAGAATAGGGCCTAAAACAGAGCCTTGGGGTACCCCTGATAAAATAGTTTGGAAAGAACTATACGTATTATTGATTCTAACAGACTGTTTACGCCGTTTCAGGTAAGAATATATAAGGACCAGAGCATTTTCATCCAAGCCATAAGCATGTAGTTTGGCTATAAGTAAGTCGTGTGGAATACAATCAAAAGCTTTCGACAAATCCATTAGGATAGCCCCTACAATATTATCATTATCGAGTTTAACCCTCCATTCTTCAATCATTCTTATCAATACATGTTGTGTGCCATATGATTTTCTATAGGCAGCGATGAAGAGCGAAAGGGTTTCATTTAAGTATGGGATAAGTTGGTTTTTCAATATCTGTTCATAGATTTTGGAGAAAATATTGAGTATACTGACTGGACGAAAGTTTCGTTCAACTGTACGATTTGCCTCTCCTTTATCTAAAGGACATACAGCGGCGCGCTTCCCATTATTTGGAAACCTATGATTTCGTATACTGCTATTAATAGCATCTGTTAAGGGTAGTGCAAGCTCACCTGCAGCTAACAGCACCAGTTTTGGTGGTATTTGACCTTCACCCGTGGATTTCCTACCGTCCAAAGACTTTAGTTGTTCCCTAACTTTACAAGCTTCTACCTCGTGAAAAGAAAATGACTTGAAACTATTTTCAGGATTTTGAATGATAGCTAAAATACTTGGATGATTTTTGTGTTCTTCAAGAATCAACCTAATGATTTGCCGATCATCATCAGTTGCAACCGTATCTGCAATGCTGCAAGGTTTTACACCGCCAGATTTTTCTACAACTCCCGACCTGGGGGCTTATTTGAGGACTTACTGTACTATGATTTATGATTTTAGCGCAACAGATTTGAAAACAATTTCATGATTTAATATAATAAGCCATAAAGGGGTCATCGGCAAGCCATTTTCATCATACTTTGCATGCATACTTTGTTGTTCATGACTCATGTGATTCAAAATTACGGGCTTCATTCAAGTGAATGAAAAATGCCAATTTTTATGAGATTGCAGGTGTCTTGAACCTAAATCAACAAAGAGTTTAATGGGTACAATTAAAATCTTTTAATCTCAAATCAAGTGCAACGATATGTAAGTCACATTTATTTATCTGAAAGACCATTTCCCCTGATGTGTTAAATCCCATTGTTTGTGACTGGCTTTGGCTAGTTTTTGGAATCATTTCTTAAAGATATTGACACGGATGCACATGACTTTCACACATTAGATCTTTGAGAAATGGGACTGTTATTAGTTGGTGTATGGTTAGGTAGTATATTTTGACATGAACTGTAACTCTGAAAGTTCACGATATTCTAGAAAAAATGTTTTCAGATTTGAAATCTGGAGGAAGTTGGCTTTCACTATTGACATACATGAATAGCCAGCTGAAGAGCTGCATATGCAGTTGTAACTTTCCCTATCGTATTTGATGATTTCAAAACGTGCAGGGACATAGCAAGAGGAACGATAGCATGGGTAGCCGTTTCTTCGTCCTATTTATAGATTGCCTCTACAAGGTGTCTTCGTTTTTTTTATGTATATTTAATATAAAAACTTACAAGAACGAGGTACTTAAGACTATACTTACAAATTACTTAACTACATAACTAAGATGATAACCCTGGAAGCAAGAACCCATGACTATCCCAGGGTCATGACATAGAACACTAAACTAAATTACATCTACATATACAATTACGAAAAGCTACATAAAAACGATGTTTACTTAGACTGTTTACATTTTGTCGTAAATTTCGCTCGTTTTTATTTGACTTTAACCTTTTCGCTGTTTGAGCGAGCAGTTACATTCAATAATTAGGTGAAATAACTCTACTCAATAGATAAAATTGAGAGCGAAAACTAAGGACGAAATGCAATAAGTCTAATGTTTACTTAAAATACAGACAAAACGAAAATGGAAACAAAAATGAAAGGACTTTGTGGCTGATTTGTGGCTGTATGGCGTGAAACAAAGGTTTGAGCTATCTTAAACAAACCGACCTGTTTTGTGGATGAAATCTAAAGTCAGCTCGAGTATACTTTTATTAGTGTCACTTGAAAGGTCTTTATCACCATATAACAAAATTTGTACAAGAACGTTGTTAGAAAGGCTGTTGATTTCAATAAATGGTCGTAATGCAACTGAAACTCCAGCGAGAAGATCTCGTCGTTGACTATCAAATGAAGGTGTCTGACTATCAATACAAGGTGTCTGAGGTGCGCCAAGTAACTTTAAATTCCAAAACTTTTTGAAACACAATTTACTTCTCAACTTACCAGATTTGAGGTTTGGAGCATATAATTAGTTAAATCTAGTAGATCTAACAACTGATGTGTTGATTTTCTGCAACATGTTAGAAAGAATCAATAATCCAGATCTCATTTTTTCCTTGGCGAAAAGTCAATATGATTTTGAATGCTTTCGTGTTTTCACAGGCTGCAAAGTTGGCTGACAGAAAACGTTTCAAGATGGGTGGCAGCGGCTCAAATCTACTTCCAGTACCTGCAGGCTTTGATTACATGTGCATTGCCTTCAGATCCTGTGACCGCATGAGAGTAATTTATGCAAACGATCAAGAAATCAACTTAATAAGGGAGACAATTATGCAGCATTGGTCAAGAGGTAAAATTGATACTTTTACTATTTTAATTATACCTCGTTATCAGTGGCGGGGTTGCAGGGGGGCCCCTGAATTTGAGCTCCAATATTGGGGCACCAATGTTGCCTGTTTGTAGTATTTGGCTGGGAACATCAAACCTGATCTTACGTGGGAAGAACTATTACTTGACTGTGGACAAGAAATTTTACTTTCCTCAACAAAAAAGGGTCGTTGACCTCTTTGCAAGATCATCTGAATGAAGAAAGGCTTTATTATGATTTCGTCGTGTGGCCACACGTGGGGATGGGGGGGGGGGGGCATTTGTCCCCACATATCAAGAGATGGTTTTTGAGATTATTCTTGATATTCTTTTGCTTTTTCGCACAAGCACACAGGGCTCAAACAATCAAGATTATGCCTGAATTTGTGCTGGGCTAAATAGCAAACGTAATTTAGTTAAACATGTAACACCCATAGTGTCGTGAATGTTACATATGTCATTTCCCAATGGTCTTATAGTGGAAAGCAGCTCATTCTTAACTGAGCAATAGATCGGAATGTTTAACCTCATTTTTTCAAGCTTATTCCATCCCATAAATGTGTTTTGGAAGTAGGTATTAGCAAAGCGATTGGTACGTCCTATATTTTGGTCATAAATGCGTGGATTTCTAAGATTATAAGTTAGTTGTCGTTCAGTTGGAATCTCAGTGAGGAGATATTGAGGTGAGCGCTGTTTCTTCAGATTAATGAAATGGCATAAGCGCCGATATCATATCCTATCATAAAGATTTGCCCAACCTGATTCGTTGTAAAGTCTCTTCCTACTTGTACCTCTCCATGCACCAGTCACAGCTAGAGCAGGTGGATACTGAGTTTGCTCAAGTTGTTTTGTAAAATGATATTACACTTCGAGATCGCATCGGTGATATATTATGTCACCATAATCCAAATGAGGTCTCACGTAAAGCTTATAAATATGATCAAGCACATTTCTGGATACGTATTCCCCGTATTTCGATAGGTAGGGGAGACCGGGGACAATTGTAACACAGGGCAATTGTAACACTAACTCTCTGTCTCCCGCCTGGCAGAAAAGTGCGAAAATCTGATATTTGCAAACAACATGCTCATTCTAACCCTCTACATACGACTTGAGATACAGGAATGTTCAGCCAAGTTTGCAACATTTTTTGGGGGGGAAACCTGTTGTTTAGTACGAGATTAAATACGTGCTTTAATGTGAATTCGTGCCTGAAAGATTTTGTTCTTGGGGTAAAAATTTCATTCTCACATCACTGACATGACATCTATTTAGGATCAAAACTACACTAAAAATTTTAAGCTCCACAGCTTATGAGACGTGAAATAGAAAATAGTGATAGCTGACCAGGTCAGCAATTGTAACACACTGTTACATTTGCCCCGGTGTAAGCTGGCCGATGGTTTGGTTTTGATTCATTTTCTAATCTGGTTTTAAAATGTGCATCCATGCAGTATTAAAGAGTTAAAATTTGAAATTTGTAAAAAAATAAAATTGTTTTTCTCAATCGATTCAATTTTTTTCAACTGATGCACCCAAATTTACAAAGAATGATAACCACTTCTTATTTTTAATTTGTTCTTTTTAAAGCCATGAAAAATCTGCCACTGGTGCTACATTTTGTGTAATGAAAAAGCAGAGTCGTGCAATAATCATCTGTGATGATTTTAAAGATATGTAACAATTGCCCCAACCATCTGTTACAATTGCCCCGTGTTACCGGGGCAGTTGTAACACTTGACCACTGACTTTAAAACTATCACAGCGTCACAAAAATTGGTTCTACGTGATAGAAAATAATGTCTTTTTTATTCCAAGGGATGCTACTACAATATCAATTACCTTCAAAAGCGCAATTAATCATTATTTAGACGATATGGCTGATTTTCCAAAAAAGCGTTACAATTGACTCCAGTCTCCCCTAATGCCAATGCCTCTTCTTGCTTTTAAAATTGCCTGCCTGGGCTTTGAAAATTTAATTTGGAATCAAACATCAATCCTATGTGCTTCATGTTCCATTTTTTGTGTGACTTCCTGATTTCCATGATTTCCTAACAGTAAAGACAGGTGGTTTGGCTTGACCCTTTTGCAAGAGAATATGACTTCTTCAATTAATTGTCAACATTAAAAGGCATTTTCCATTGCCTCGCCCATAATTTTACCGTCTCCAAATCCTCGTTTAACTTCAAAGCACTTTTTACTGGATCATTTACAACAGAGAGTAAAGATGTATTGTCAGCAAACATCTTGATATCAATCACAGCACAATTTACATTATCACGAGATCATTGATGTAAACAAGGAAAACAATGGGCCTAAAACTGACCCTTGTGGCACCCCAGTTGATGTTGTTGCCCATTCGGAACTTTTTCCATTTAGTAATACACGTTGTTTCCAATTTGCTAGGTAATCTCGAGTTAAAGCCATTAAGTTTCCAGTGATACCAATACATTCTAATTTGTAAAGCAAGCCCTCATGCCAGACTCTGTCAAATGCCTTGGACAGATCTAAAAAAGACAGACCGCGTTTCTTTGCTGGGAATTTCTTCGAATGCATTGTAGATCTTATGAGTAATGGATAGCAGCTGATTGATTGTTGAATCACCTGGCGAAAAACTGATTGATTTGAAGTTAGCAGTCCATTTTCATAAAGATGAGAGTAGATTTTGTCGAACGATAGTTATAAGATCTTCCAAGAATGGGAAGCAGAGAAATGGGCTTGTAGTTATTTTTACTCTGTCTGCTTCCCTTTTGTTTGAAGAATGAAAACATTATGCAGGGGCTTTTGCTCCAACCGGAAGGAATACACCTACCTACCTACCTAGGTACCAAGGAATCAGGAATGTTGTAACAATGGGCATTATTTATGCACACAATCGAAACAATCAGCCAAGCATTTGAGATATTCACANGCAAAGTTGGCTGACAGAAAACGTTTCAAGATGGGTGGCAGCGGCTCAAATCTACTTCCAGTACCTGCGGGCTTTGATTACATGTGCATTGCCTTCAGATCCTGTGACCGCATGAGAGTAATTTATGCAAACGATCAAGAAATCAACTTAATAAGGGAGACAATTATGCAGCATTGGTCAAGAGGTAAAATTGATACTTTTACTATTTTAATTATGCCTTGTTATCAGTGGCGGGGTTGCAGGGGGCCCCTCAATTTGAGCTCCAATATTAGGGCACCAATGTTGCCTGTTTGTAGTATTTGGCTGGGAACATCAAAACTGATCTTACGTGTGAAGAACTATTACTTGCCTGTGGACAAGAAATTTTACTTTCCTCAACAAAAAAGGGTCGTTGACCTCTTTGCAAGATCATCTGAATGAAGAAAGGCTTTATTATGATTTCGTGGTGTGGCCACACGTGGGGATGGGGGGGGGCATTTGTCCCCACATGTCAAGAGATGGTTTTTGAGATTATTCTTGATATTCTTTTGCTGTTTCGCACAAGCACACAGGGCTCAAACAATCAAGATTATGCCTGAATTTGTGCTGGGCTAATAGCAAACGTAATTTAGTTAAACATGTAACACCCATAGTGTCGTGAATGTTACATATGTAATTTCCCAATGGTCTTATAGTGGAAAGCAGCTCATTCTTAAGTGAGCAATGGATCGGAATGTTTAACCCCATTTTCAAGCTTATTCCATCCCATAAATGTGTTTTGGAAATAGGTATTAGCAAAGCGATTGGTACGTCCTATATTTTGGTCATGAATGCGTGGATTTCTAAGATTATAAGTTAGTTGGCGTTCAGTTGGAATCTCAGTGAGGAGATATTGAGGTGAGCGCTGTTTCTTCAGATTAAAGAAATGGCATAAGCGCCGATATCATATCCTATCATAAAGATTTCCCGCCCAACCTGATTCGTTGTAAAGTCTCTTCCTACTTGTGCCTCTCCATGCACCAGTCATAGCTAGAGCAGGTGGATACTGAGTTTGCTCAAGTTGTTTTGTAAAATGACATTGCTCTTCAAGATCGCATCGGTGATATGTTATGTCACCATATTCCAAATGAGGTCTCACGTAAAGCTTATAAATCTGATCAAGCACATTTCTGGATATGTATTCCCGCGTATTTCGATAGGTACCTAATCATGCCAATGCCTCTTCTTGCTTTCAAAATTGCCTGCCTTTGAAAATTCAATTTGGAATCAAGTATCAATCCTAAGTGCTTCATGTTCCATTTTTGTGCGACTTGATCATTTCCTAATAGTAAAGGCGGGTGGTTTGGGTTGAACCTTATACTAAAGAATATGACTTCTTCGATTAATTGTCAACATTAAAATGCATTTTCCATTGCCTCGCCCATAATTTTACCATCTCCAATTCCTCGTTTAACTTCAAAGCACTTTTTACTGGATCATTTACAACAGAGAGTAAAGATGTATCGTCAGCAAACATCTTGATATCAATCACAGCACAATTTAAATTATCACCAGATCATTGATGTAAACAAGGAAAACAATGGGCCTAAAACTGACCCTTGTGGCACCCCAGTTGATGTTGTTGCCCATTCGGAACTCTTTCCATTTTGTAATACACATTGTTTCCAATTTGCTAGGTAATCTTGAGTTAAAGCCATTAAGTTTCCAGTGATACCAATGCATTCTAATAATTTGTAAAATAAGCCCTCATGCCAGACTCTAAAAACAGATCTAAAAACAGATCTAAAAAGACAGACCGCGTTTCTTTGCTGGAAATTTCTTGGAATGCTGCAGTTTCATTTGATTATTTGATTATCAATCTATCCTACATACAATTCTAAACAACTACAATACAATTAAATACGAATACACTACTAAAACTACATTTTTAACAATACAACAATACAAAGACTGCATTAAATGATTGTATATAGGATAGACTGATTAAGGAGGAGCTCTCTAAATAGGTAAACTAATCGAGAGAGAGCCCCCCCCCATAAAAACAAAGAAACTAAAAACATTATAAATAAAACAAAACCAGATGAACCTCAACAATTTTTCAAATTAGACATATGAGTCAATGAAATGAGCTTTTAGTTTAGAGCGAAAAATTGAAATAGAACCAGCAACATGTACGAAAAGTGGAAGAGTATTCCATAATTTAGAGCCAAAATATTGAACTGTTTTGAGTCCATAGAGAGTGGTCCTTTTTAGGGAAAGGAATAGATCACCTCTGGTGGCCTGACGAGTTCCAAACCTATGGGTAGAAGAGTTTGGAGTGAAATAGTTATTGCATTGCATTGTACATCTTATGAGTAATGGATAGCAGCTGATTGATTGTTGAATTACCTGGCGAAAACGTGATTGATTTGAAGTTAGCAGTCCAATTTCATAAAGATGAGAGTAGATCTTGTCGAACAATAGTTTTTCTAAGATCTTCCAAGAAATGGGCTTGTAGTTATTTTTACACTGTCTTCTTCCCTTTTTTTGAATGGGAGCGAAATCTGTTTTCTTCCAGGCAAATGGATGAATCCATGTCTCAGGGCATTTTTCAAAAATCTGGCACAGGGGCTCAACAATAGAGAACCACAGGTTTTTATCATAAAGACAGATATATTGTCGCATCCATTTGCCTTTTTAGTGTCTAGAGCAAAAATCAAATTGAGAACTTTTTCCCTGTCCATATCGAAGTTTTCTTGGACAGAACTACAACTTGGTCGAAATTTGGGAAGAGTGCTCCCAGTTATTATTGTACAGCATTGTTCCACAAAGAAATCATTCAAAATAGTAGCTTTGGTCTGCAAATTTGTCAAGAATAGCCAATTTTTCAAAAGTGGAGGGATATTCGTTACTTCTTGATAAGTAGCCTATTTAGTTTCGTCCAATATGCTTTGATACCTTGGTTAGGATCAGCCAACTTACTTCCAAGATTCAGAAAATACTTTTCCTTTGCACTAACAATCATTTGTGACGTTTTAATTCTAATATAATAATAATAATAATAATAATAATAATAATAATAATAATAATAATAATAATAATAATAATAATAATAATAATAATAATGATACATTTATAAAGCGCTAAAATCTATGAATACATGAGGCGCTGTACAATTTTATTCCAACGTAAAAAGTAAAATCAGGCTGAGTTAATTAAAGGATATACAGATCAAATGCTAAAAGAAATGTCAAAGGGTACAATGTCATTTATTGGTTAAAAGCAGAAGTAAATAAATGTGTTTTTAATCTTGATTTAAAAGTTTCAATGTCTTGAGATTTTCTAAC
>REGL01001084.1:78074-97565 GCA_004194395.1 Aurelia aurita complex sp. Pacific | reverse complement strand
GGGGTACTTGATTTAAATTTGTACGGGGGTGTGCCCACGAAAAAATTTTTTTTTACCCTGCTCCAGAATTTTTCGCTCAAAATGATAACCTGTTCTAGAAAAAATTGATGAAAAGTATGCTCAAAAACATGAAATTTGACCGATAAACGACCCGATCTAGCAGAATATTCCCCTTTGACATGTTTTGACAACCTGCTCTAGAAAAATTGCCTCATTTTGATACCCTGTGCTAGAAAAAATTGGTGAAAACGATACCCTTAAAAACGGCACATCCCCGTCGGACAAATATACTAAGTACTACTAAGGGATGGACATTGAATTTTTTAGCGAAACAAACAAAAACACATTCATGACATTCATATGTAGTCAGATTACTTACAGAGATATATATGGATTTCCAAGAGCACTTTTATTGTGGATTCACATCATCCACCAAAATGGACAAGGACACTTGCGGGAAAACATATTGATTATATACCGGGTGATCCAGAAAAAGTTCCCACTGTAAGAAAATTTGTAGCACCACACACCACAAGTACTTCATTCATGGATTTGAATGATTCAAATTTTAGTTAAAAGCCAAAAGATCAAAGTATTTTTTTGATTTTTCTCGTCTTCTTAGAAGCACTGCAAATATAGGTAAATTCAACTTTACAAACATTTCATGGTTGCAAAATTACTGAAAAAAGGGCCTAAGACACTTTTTCAAATCGTTAGGACTCTCCTCACACAGAAAAATACTCATGGGCGTTCCCTTCTCTCAAGAGTTATCCCAGGGGGGGGGGGGGGGGTTACTTGACCAGGTTTTGGTCGACGTGCCGTCGATGCTTCAAAAACATACCCGTTCCGTATTCAGCTATACTAAATGATTCAAGTGGGGCTATAATTCATATTGCCCCCTCCCGTCCAGTTGAAATAGGGTGAGGGTTTTCAGCTCTAGCACTACTTTAGAAAGTACAAGCGCTTCATGTCAAATCATTTCAATGAAATGTTTGTCTTGATGCATGGATAGATGTAATAGCGTTCTCTTTCACCTTTCGACATGAGTCCTTTACAAAACTTCTTTTCGTGTTTGTTTTTCAATCGATCGAGGCCTTTGTGCAACATTAAAAAGAAGTCAATCTAATCCAACAGATGTCTTTTCAACAGATAGTTCATCTAAAGTAACCTACTTAAAACTCTACGATGCCTAAAACTGTTGTCTAATTTCAATTACACACACTGTATAAGCTGACATCAGTTCCCGCATTATTGGGTCTCTTGTACGGTATCAGTTTTATCATGCATTCCTGAAAATCTTGATGACGACATATCTCATGAAAGTGCGAAAATCTGCCAATATTGCATTTCTTATCTCCATTATTCCAATGCCATAAATGAATGGATCGAGGACTGGGTTCAACAAATTGAACAGGGTGAAGATCCTCCTTACCGCGACATACTTGGGTGCACTCATGTTGGGTTTCAGGAATGGCAACATTGCCAAAGGCAACAGGCAAGTCAAGTATACCACAACTACTGCACCAACTGCAACACTTGTCTTCACCTGCCGGAGAAAAGTGCTCCTTGCCTGGGATGTAGTTTCTCCAGGATGGAACCGCATCTTTATTCGGACGAGCACAAGCAGGCGTGCTTGGACAAAGAACAAAACAGCTGATGTGCCAAATATCAAAACTGTTTGAGCATAGATTACCTGCGTATGTTCAAACCTATCGATGGTCATGTTACTTCCAACAGCATACAGGATTTCAGTCACCATTCCGGTAATTAGCCCGGCACACCATATGAGTCCGATTGATACAATTGTCCTCTTCTTCGTCAATATTGAATGCAATCGAAAGCAATGAATACATGCAATGTAACGTTCAACGGAGAGTGCTATGATCGATCCACTGGAACTAGCGGTCATCAAATAGAAGAAAAACGATAATGCTCTTCTAGCGTTGCGGCAAGTTGCGGATGTAACATTGGGCTTCATTGAACTCACAATAGGCATTGTCACGATGAAGCTTATCATGTGAATGAGGTCAGCTACTGACAGGCTCAATAGGAATTTATGCATTGGCTTTCGTAGCTTCAACTTTGAAACCAATGCTCTCACAATGAGAATGTGCATGAGCATTCCTGCCAAATAAGCAAGAAACAGACTTGTCGGGTTTAGCATGCAAAGGCTATTTCCAGTATTTGATGAATTGTTAGCCATTGATTCTAGAGATGTGACAAGTAAATCTGAAATATAACAGATATAGCAACACATGATGTACGAGTCCTATTGATACCGGGATCAGGGGCGTCGTGGGGCCTGTATATTAGGGGCAAGGTCACGAAATTTCCGAAAAATAAATTTTTTAACTTCGCCTTTTTCTCCGTTTGCGAGACGCTTGCAGTGGCTAACGAAAAATTGTTGGGTTTGCTGCTGTTATGTTAGGAATAAGTCCATATGAACTGCGACGAAGAGGCCAATCCTACTGGGATGCAACCCAAAGGTTAGGCCTGTCGGAACGAAATTGATATTCGGGTTTTCTGAACTCAAATGCGAGCGAAGCGAGCAAAAATGGGGTCCAGGGGCTCGCCCCTGGGAAAATTTTTTGCGACGACACTGTTTACATCGTTAGAAAGTGCCCCTTTTTGCAAAAAAGTGACCGCTGAAAGGAGCAGCAGAACTTGACTGACGGAAGGCTCCTGGGAAATTTTAAATCTTCCGAAGCGATAGATGAGCTTTTTCTAAAATGTCTTCAAACAAAACTTACAAAAAGTCTTGTCTTGAATTTTTTGAAGCTCTGCTACCCTATGATAAGTGATACGCATTGTATGTAACTCTGCTGCTAAAACCAGAACAGATATGTGGAAAATTTCTACCGGAATGCAACGAAAAGGGCACATGTTGTTGCAGAACCCAAAGTCAGTTGTTTTCCGACGAAACGTTAAAATTTCCGAAAAATCTAACGATTTGAATTTTAGGGTGGGCCATGGCCCCCCTGCCTCCCGGCCACGACGCCCCGGTCCGGGATATCAACACCTCCCCCGGGCATAGGTATACCTTGTATCATCGAAGGGAAAAATTACCTCTCTTGGCCCCAAATGAATAATGTATGGATTGCCAAATCATTATTTTGAGGCTACAAGACCGGGCATTTGATGGGAGTTGCTAGCCAAAGGGGGGGGGGGGGATTCTGAAAATGGAGAATGAAAAAAATTGAATTACAGGGGGTCGCCCGGGGGTTGATATTGGGGTATCGATTTGGCTTCTCAATAAATCAGCAAACACTTGTCAGATTTACACAAACTCGGTGCGAAACTTTAAGTTGAAATTTCTTCTATTCAAAAATCTAAAAAACAGGAAAGTTAGATTTGTGGCTCCTCCGCAATAGCCATTCAAACGGCGCACATGTTTTTTGGGACACCCTGTACAATTACAAGAAGCTACACATAAATGATTAAAAATACTGAGGTATTGAGCTTTCACAAACAACGAGCAAACACGATGTCCCTCTTAGAAGTTGCTAATGATTTCGTTAAAAATTAGAATAGGCATCCAACTTTGGCACGTTTGCTCTAACAGATCTTCAGTAGTAATAGATTTTATAAGAAGAAATGCTTTGCTGTTAATTTTGTTCGTTGTAACGATATGTCTCTTTTCATGGTAATTGAAATCTTTTTTGAACCGAATTGTATACAGTATAAATATGGACGTATTAAGAGGCAAGTTTTTTATTGAAAAGGGCGTTTTCCAACGTTCTAAAGGGCGTGGTCTCAAAAAATTACCCTACTTTTGCTCGCTTCGCTCGCCGTTCAGCCTCACACTTTGAAGCCGCTGCGCGGTTCCTGTCCGTTGCCAATCAACTTATTTTCTGTCTGACCATTCCAATCAAAAATCGCCAAATTTTGAAGTGCCGGGAGGCCTAAAGTGCTGCGCTTCAGCTGAGGTACTTTGAACGAACGCCTCAACGACATGATTTTAGGCCAGTGTCAAGATGCACAAATTTAAGAAACATTGATAGAGAAACTGCCAAGCTTTGCTAACCCTGGTTTACTGTCCATATAGCAGCGATGATAACGACAGCAATGCCAATATTCATTTAATTTTATCTAAATATTTAGGCTGTATCACCCCTGCTTGTGAAAACAAAGTGAAGAAAATTCCCAGGCATATCTCATCGTTCCTGCAATCTAAAGAAGCCTACAGGGTGTCTCAGAAAAATTGTTCGACGTTTGATTAAATGTTGAAAAATAACGATAAACGTTACAGGCTCTTGGTTAGATATCCCTGTTCCTAAGATTTCAAATTAATTTTAGACACCAAAATCTTGCGAATCCGCTAAGAATTCAAGGAGTTACAAGCTTTTGAAGTTCAAGTTTGTGCGAAAGCTGAAACCAGACGCCCCTAACTGACTTGTTTTCCAAAAGACGTCCTGAAATCGAGGTAAAAGAAGGCTGTCCAATGTTTTACCTCTCGTCGATATCAGAGCAAACCAAATAGAAGTTCCAATGTTCTTTAAAACTTGTAACTGTTGCCAAAATTTACTTAAGAATGCAAGTATCTAAAAACACGGAATGAAGACTTAATCAACGAGAGATGGGGCAATTCTAAATTGTGTTGAACACGATTCCTGCAAGCATCCATAACCTTGATTCAATGTTATAGAAAGCTAGTTTATCGAAAAAGCTTTTCAAATTCTATTTGATTTGCTTTAAATAAACGAGATTCTATTTTCACTAAATAATGCAATTTAGGGGCGTCTGGTTTCAGCTTTTACACAAACTTGAACTTCAAAAGCTCGTAATTCGGTGAATATTTAGCCGATTTGCTAGCTTCAAGTGTCTAAAATTAATCTAAAATCTCAGCAATATGGTTATTGTATCATGGAGCCCGTTCAGTATTTCGTTATTTTTTTATAGTTAATCAAACGTCGAACAATTTTTTTGGGACACCCTGTATGTCTAGCCTGTCTGTGTAGAGGCGTCGTCCTAATTTGCCTTTTGATTTCTTTTGAAACAACAACGAAACTGCTATCTAGCTTTCACCTTCGCTTCTGGATCCAACGGTTTGGTGTATTGGTGCAAAAATGGTAGATTTAGGTAGCTGAGAATAGGGGGCTTTGAATGATACCTTGAAATCAAATTTCTACCTGGTAGTTTCGATATTCCCCGAAAACCCATTCCCCCATTCCATTCCCCTTTGTTTGAAAAGTAAAGTTAAATTTTTGATTTTTAACAACACTATAACTGTTATTAACTAGCTACTTTGTGAAAAGATACCTCCGGAGTAGTACTTTCCTGTGTTATACTTTCTCTTTTCATATACTGTAAAACTTTTCTATTACCCGAGCCATTCCCCCATTCCATTCCCCCATTCCATTCCCCGTCAATGTGTGTCTTGGCATGGCATATATGAAATCTTTGTTGCGAAGAATGCGTTTGCTAATCTGCCTTATAGCCAACTGAAATCTTGAAATGATATTGCCAATTGAGATAAGAAGCTATAATCTGAGTTTTACCATACGTTTATGGAGTAACAGTTCAATGTATCGATGCGAAAATGGTAAATTTGGATAGCTTAAAATAAGGGGCTTCGAATGATACCTTGAAATCGAATTTCTAGCTGGTAGTTTCAATATTCCCCGCCCGAGAGCCCATTCCCTCATTCCATTCCCCTTTGTTTGAAAAAGGGAAGTTTATTTTTTGAATTGTAAAAAAACTATAGCTGTTATTGACAAGCTATTTGGTGAAGAGATACATCCGGAGCATTACTTTCATATGCTTTACTTGGCTTATTTATATACTGTAAAACTGTTCTATTCCCCGAGCCATTCCCTCATTCCATTCCCCCATACCATTCCCCCATTCCATTCCCCCATTCCATTTCCCCATTCCACTCCCCTCTTTAGAGAGAGTTTTGGAGAGAGTTTGGAGAGATATTGGAGAGAGTTTTGTGAGGGTTGATCGTCGAGAGGCTGACACATATCAGACGAAATATTTTTTCGAGGCTTTCTACAAGGTTTAAAGGACAAGTCCGGTGTTTCTAAGCAACCTTACCAACTGCCAAGCATCGCTTGTATCTTTTTTCCGGGTTTTTACGTCCTTTTCTGTTGTAAATTCTACGACATTTTTCGTAAGTTAGGCCCAATGTCGTCGCCATTTTGAAAACGCGATAAAATGGCTAGCCTCGGTTTGGAGGTTCGATTGTGACGTCGGAAATTACTTAGAGTTCTATAAGAAATAAGCCTCGTTCAGGTCGAAGGCGAAATGGGTGAAATTACGTCATGAATAATGACGTCATTTCGCTCATTTCACAGGTTTAAATACACAATTTCGCAGAGAAAAGACAGAGAAGGTTGGAAAAAATACTACACACCATTCACAACATTGTGATCTTTCATTTTAGGAACAATTATTCCAACCGCGGACTTGTCCTTTAAGACCGTAGACGATCCATCTTTTTACGAGAGTTTTTTGTTTTAGTGTGCAGCGGAAAGTTGTGATTGAATTCAGATCGGCCACAAGATTCCCCACATAATACAAGAAATCCCCGCATATAAGAACCTACTCTTTTGAGAGCCAGGCTGAAATAGGTTCTTATTTTGAAGGTACCAAAACCAATTTCAAGGTATCAAGGTACCTATTTGAAGAGTGCCTTGCGTAGGCTGTTCTAGGATCTTCACCAAAGATGCCCAGCAGCCCTGTAATTTGCTTTGGTAAAGTAATTATGTACCCAATACCAAATTCTAAGCTTACAAACAGCAGGGGAGGGGATTCAAACTTTAACAGCCAATTGGAACAAAAATGTACTGGATAACGACAATGAAAAAATAAACTTTGCTACGCCTGCAACAAGAACATATTTTTCATCAAACTAAAACAGGTTCTTAAATATGAGGTGCATAAATTTAAGAAAAACAGCCTCTAGGTTCTTATTTTGTAGGTTCTATATGCGGGGATTGTGCTGTAGTACTTTGACTCTTTTCATCAGGGTGCTATTGCAGATATATGAAGCACAGGAGGTTCAGGAATGTCAGTGAAGACTACAGTTTGGTTTCTTGGTTCCTTGTGATCCGCGTTATGAAAACAACAGCTGTGTAATTTGTTACATCACACTTGCGGTCGGCCTGCTATTGTTACAATAATCTGCGGTGCGACCTCTACGGGGGGAGGAAAAATTGAAGGAAAGGCAGTATTTCCTTTCCTTCAATTTTTCCTCCCCCGTAGAGGTCGCACCGCAGACTATTGTTACAGTAGAATAAAGTACCGGGTGAGCCAGAAAAAAGTTCCCACTTTCGAAAATTCTTAGCACCACAAGTGTTTCATGGATTTGAATGATTCAAATTCTAATTAAAAGCCAAACGATCGAAGTATTTTTGTGATTTTTCTTGTTTTCTTACGAGCACTGCAAATGTAGGTAAATTCAACTTCACAAAAATTTCATGGCTGCAAAATGAGTGAAAAGGGGCCTAAAACTAGACTGATGATATGGTCGTAGTTATCGCTATTGAAATACTGCCGGACGTTCCTAACTACGACTCATAATCAAACGCCATTATTTTGAAATGACTATGCCTGCCTCGTTTCGATAAGGGCCTAGGCGCAGAAAAGCACAAACATTTGTAGTTTACAAATGAAACACATTGATTTAAAAAACTTCACAATAAATCAGTTAGTGCTTAGCGAAAGCAGCAAAATAGTACCTACGTACAAAATTTGATATTGTCGCCAACTGTTTTCATGGTATTGTTGTTCATAAGACTTTCTTCTGTCCGGCCAAGCTCCTTGAAACTCTGCTTTGAGCTTCGAGTTTCCGTTGGTCAACATCAATCAATCGAATTTGCAGAGATTCTAATGGCGTTGTATTTGGTTGTATACTTTGTACATGACTGTGTATAGCAGCCTCGTTCCCAAGGGCGTTCAAAAGTGAGAAAAGTCAGTCCAAAAATATTGCCGTAATACTATAAGTCCCAGTAAGAGCGGTCTCGGTCTGGCGTAATAGTCTCGTTTTGGATAGCGATTACTGGGACTCATCGTAATCAGTCTAGCCTAAAACACTTGATCAAATCGTTAGGACTCTCCTAGACTGATTACGATTGAGTCCTAGTAATCGCTACCACCCACCCACCCTACTCGCTCATACTAGTATGAGCGAGTAGGGTGGGTGGGTGGTAGCGATTACTAGGACTCAATCGTAATCAGTCTAGGACTCTCCTAACACGGAACAATACGCACAGGCGTTTCCCCTCTCTCAAGAGTCATAAGAACTTATTCTCAAACAGACACAAAAGGTTTCAATCCCATGGCAATAAATGTGCAGACGATATGTCTCACCCATGAGAAATTGCATTTTCTCTGTTTTTCTGAGTGAGGTGTCCTTTTCGATTTCATCAAGTATTTTAGGCCTTTTTCAGTCATTTTGCAACCACAAAGTTTTTGCAAACTTGAATTTACTAATGTTTCCAGTGCTCATAAGAAGGCGAGAAAAATCACAAAAATACTTCGATCTTTGGCTGTCAAGCAAATATTGACTCAATCGAATCCATCAAGTACTCTTGATACTATGAATTTTCTAAAGTGGGAACTTTTTTCTGGCTCACCCGGTATAGTAGGATAAATTTCATCAAAATTCTAAAATTCATATATCAATCGAAAGGTCTCGTTGCCTTCTATCCAAAGATGTATATATTATTGGACTTGGTAGGATAAATTTGGACACACGATACAAAAATCTACGAGAATTCGACGTTTGTGACGTCATCAAAAACACCACTTCCTGTCAAAAATTCAACAGGCCCCAAGTGAAATTTGATTCCGGTATGTCTCAAACACCAAATCAGTTTTCAAAAGTTTGACTAAATGGTTACTTCGCATTTTTTAATAGAGACCTGTCTAATAGAGCACTTTTTTATTTTTCATGACACCCATGACGTTGCTATGACGTCATGATTGAGGAGAATGGCAGTATTTGCTCACTGTTGCTAAAAATGAAAATAATTGATAACTTTTTTTCATAATGCCACTAGAAATGGATCACATGACATCAATAAGTAAAAATCGGCAATATAATATCTATTTAAGCTCATTATTTGTATCCATTATTCATAATTTATTTATGCCAGTTTGTCATTGTTTCATTACCCCTGATTATCAATGGAAATACTCTAAAATGCCTTACAATTATTCACAACGATCAAAAACGCCAAATTTGGCCAATGAAGTTTATCTAAGGCATTTTTTATTACTTATATGATGTCATAAACTTTAATGAGGTCTTAAAGTTGCTGACGTCATCAAACATGAATAGGATTATACATCTTCTGAAAGCTCTCATCAAGAGCTATCAAATGGTGGTATTCTCAATGATCTATGATCATCCTGGCAAAAATTAAACTCGCTTCTCTAGTTTCCCAGCTGACTACGTGTCTACGCGTGTCTACCAATTTGAAAAAAATTCAATTTTTAATTGGCCTATTAAACTGGTCTAGGAAAGGCTATTAGCAATCACCGACCCCGGCCCCCCGGCCCCGGCCCTCGGCCCTATGGCGCTCGGCCCCGGCCCCAGAATTTTTATGATGCAAAGTACAAATTTTTATCCCAGTCTGTTTGTTAGGCTAAGTTATAGTGACAGACAAATGCTCAACTGAAGAGTGATAATTGTCGAAGAGAAACAACGAAAAGAATGCAATGTTTACTTGCTTTGCGTAAAATCCCAGGGCCGTAGTTTTGCAACTTGTCTTGGCGCGCATTTTTCTCTGCAGTACAGTACTGTATTGTTTTCATGAATTCTATTCTTGACAAAGGTATTATTATTATCACATTGCCCAAAAGGCGGAATCTTATTTGAAGAAAGAGTGTCATATTCCTTACCACTGATTTTGCATCCTTGTGCTCCAAGGGTAAATGATAATTGTTGCACCATGAGGGTGATAGCTATTTTTCCATCGGCGTAGGGGGAGATAAAATTTGGGGGGGGCCGCCCGATAAAAAGTCCATTGCCTAAGAAAATTTTGCCCGATTTAACGCGGATTTCTGCCCGATTATGGCAGATTTTTGCAAACATTTTCGACGTTGGGGCGGCTGCAGCCCCCCAGCCCCCCTGTCTCCTACGCCTATGTATTTTTCAACAATCATTGCAGTAATAACATGTCTTTAAAATGTTTTATGCAAAACAGGTTTGTGTGAATAGAATTTTAAGAAAGGCTGCAGTTTATAAACTTTGGTTAGCATTATGTTATTTACCTCTCTGCGAGTTGCCTTCGGACGTGTTTTCGAATGTTATTTTGGGAAACACCATCCCTCCTGTTGCTCAAGACTACTCAAGCAAGAAAAGTTTCTTGAAAAGTGACAGTCTCAGAGCTACAGCAAAGATCAATTTTTGAGATAAATGGCATTTCCCAAATTAAAATTTTAGTGCTAACCAAATTATCTTTAAAAACTGAAGCCTTTCTTAAAATGCTATTCGCAAGAGCTGTTTTGCATAAAACATTTTAGAGACATGTTAATACTGCAATGATTGTTGAAAAATAGCTAGCAACCTCATGATGCAACAATTATCATCTACCCTTGGAGCACAAGGATGCAAAATCAGCAGTAAGGTATATGACACTCTTTCTTCAAATATCATTCCGCCTTTTGGGCAATGTGATGATAATTACCTTTGTGAAGAATATGAATTCATGAAAACAATACAGAATTGTACTGCAGAGAAAAATGCGCGCCAAGACAAGGTTGCAAAACTACGGCCCCAGGATTTTACGCAAAGCAAGTAAACATTGCATTCTTTTCGTTGTTTCTCTTCGACAATTATCACTCTTCAGTTGAGCATTTGTCTGTCACTATAACTTAGCCTAACAAACAGACTGGGATAAAAATTTGTACTTTGCATCATAAAAATTCTGGGGCCGGGGCCGAGCGCCATAGGGCCGGGGCCGGGGGGCCGGGGTCGGTGATTGCTAATAGCCTCTAGGAAACTCTTCTCGCAGAGGTAGGGGCGGCGCGCATCATCATTACTTTATTTTTAGTAGGCTAAATTGAAAATAGCTAAGCAAGAGCTAATTAAAGACATATGACGGATATCTGGCGTCCAGTTTAAGAATAGAACAAAAGATGGCTGAGTGCTTTCATTTTTCCAATTGATTTACTAATCTCTCAAGATACTCAAATACTATGGAATACAATAGGCTATATTTAGATTGCCCAGGCCCCTAATTTAAATGCCTTATATCTCCATCATTTGTCTTTAAGGCCTACTTTACTAAATTTTACAATGTCTAAAATAAATTCATTAAAAATCTACGATATATATAGATGACAAGATAAAATCGAAAGCCCTGTCAAACCTCTATCCTGTCAGGAACCCAACTTTCGGAATATATGTTTTTGGAGAGCCCACATTTACATTGATCACCTTTCCAGCATCTAATTCGTGGGGGCTTTGATGTCAGTAAGTTAGTCAAGCTAGTTAAAGGTGAACTGAAGCGATTTTTTTTATTAATGCAAATGAAAAGCACTGTCGAATGATAAGAAATCCTGTTTAGATGTATTTGATATCTCATTTCGTTTTCGAGTTATCCATTGATTTGATGTTTCAGGTGATACCGTCATTTTGTTTGCAAATGATTAGGATAGCATGTGGAAATATAGCTGTATCTGATCTTTGAAAGATAACAGTTGTAGGAAACATTTCAGCTAAGATAAATAGATTTAATATAAATTGCCTCATGACTTAATATGATGTTTAGAAAGGCATGTTAATTGTGCAAAGTTTTTCAATTAGATTTCTCTTTGGAAACATGGTCAACCTTGTATACTTACTTTACTTTTTGGAAGCAAAATGGCGTCATCAGCCAATGGTACAAAACAGTGGATAACTCGAAAATGAGACAAGGTATCAACAAACCTTAAGCGGCATTTTCTATCATTGTCATTTGCATCAATAAAAATTTTCGCTTCAGATCACCTTTAATGCGATTGATTAACGTTTTATCTTTTCAAAATATGAAGGGTGCTCGATTGCTTTATTTCTGGTGGTAATAGCTGCCACATTCTATTTCCAAGATAGGCTATGGTCTCAATTCCAAAGGACGTAGTCCGTACCTTCGGAAGTTGAGCGAGATAACTGGCCTGCACAGTGGCGCTATTGACTGAGGGAAGGCACGTGACCACACTGTACCAAAACGTCTTCGTGCATATGATTCTGCACAAAGGTTATTGGTTGGTGACTGCTTGTCTTAAATTAGATGCCCGCGCATAACAATGATGGAAGTGTTCTGCATAAGTAATTTGCGTTGTCGTAAATCTCACACGACATCTAATGTTAGACAGATGCACCCATAGTTTCATGCATGAACTAAGGCCTCAAATAGACAAACTAGGGCTCATGATGACTTTTTGACAAACTAGTAGACAAATAGACAAACTAGGCTCATGATGAATTTTTGTGTATATCATCCTGATTTCACATAAAGATTAGAATTGCTGTTCAGGCGATTCTTGTTGTTTGTTATAAAAGACGTTTGTTTTTCGATTGAAGGTGACTTTAGCAGCAACACTCTTTGAAAGATAACTGATGATAAACAACTGAACTTTGAAAGATAACAGTTGTAGGAAACATTTCAGCTAAGATAAATAGATTTAATATAAATTGCCTCATGACTTAATATGATGTTTAGAAAGGCATGTTAATTGTGCAAAGTTTTTCAATTAGATTTCTCTTTGGAAACATGGTCAACCTTGTATACTTTCTTTACTTTTTGGAAGCAAAATGGCGTCATCAGCCAATGGTACAAAACAGTGGATAACTCGAAAATGAGACAAGGTATCAACAAACCTTAAGCGGCATTTTCTATCATTGTCATTTGCATCAATAAAAATTTTCGCTTCAGATCACCTTTAATGCGATTGATTAACGTTTTATCTTTTCAAAATATGAAGGGTGCTCGATTGCTTTATTTCTGGTGGTAATAGCTGCCACATTCTATTTCCAAGATAGGCTATGGTCTCAATTCCAAAGGACGTAGTCCGTACCTTCGGAAGTTGAGCGAGATAACTGGCCTGCACAGTGGCGCTATTGACTGAGGGAAGGCACGTGACCACACTGTACCAAAACGTCTTCGTGCATATGATTCTGCACAAAGGTTATTGGTTGGTGACTGCTTGTCTTAAATTAGATGCCCGCGCATAACAATGATGGAAGTGTTCTGCATAAGTAATTTGCGTTGTCGTAAATCTCACACGACATCTAATGTTAGACAGATGCACCCATAGTTTCATGCATGAACTAAGGCCTCAAATAGACAAACTAGGGCTCATGATGACTTTTTGACAAACTAGTAGACAAATAGACAAACTAGGCTCATGATGAATTTTTGTGTATATCATCCTGATTTCACATAAAGATTAGAATTGCTGTTCAGGCGATTCTTGTTGTTTGTTATAAAAGACGTTTGTTTTTCGATTGAAGGTGACTTTAGCAGCAACACTCTTTGAAAGATAACTGATGATCAACAACTGATCTTTGAAAGATAACAGTTGTAGGAAACATTTCAGCTAAGATAAATAGATTTAATATAAATTGCCTCATGACTTAATATGATGTTTAGAAAGGCATGTTAATTGTGCAAAGTTTTTCAATTAGATTTCTCTTTGGAAACATGGTCAACCTTGTATACTTTCTTTACTTTTTGGAAGCAAAATGGCGTCATCAGCCAATGGGTACAAAACAGTGGATANGACGTAGTCCGTACCTTCGGAAGTTGAGCGAGATAACTGGCCTGCACAGTGGCGCTATTGACTGAGGGAAGGCACGTGACCACACTGTACCAAAACGTCTTCGTGCATATGATTCTGCACAAAGGTTATTGGTTGGTGACTGCTTGTCTTAAATTAGATGCCCGCGCATAACAATGATGGAAGTGTTCTGCATAAGTAATTTGCGTTGTCGTAAATCTCACACGACATCTAATGTTAGACAGATGCACCCATAGTTTCATGCATGAACTAAGGCCTCAAATAGACAAACTAGGGCTCATGATGACTTTTTGACAAACTAGTAGACAAATAGACAAACTAGGCTCATGATGAATTTTTGTGTATATCATCCTGATTTCACATAAAGATTAGAATTGCTGTTCAGGCAATTCTTGTTGTTTGTTATAAAAGACGTTTGTTTTTCGATTGAAGGTGACTTTAGCAGCAACACTCATCTCTCTAGTCTGACTGCAGCTAAAAATAGCACCAACGATCATTTGGGGTTATAAAGATATCAATATACATCCTTGATGCATTCTTATGCTTGCTTAGCACTGGATGGACTTTGTAATCAGCCAAAAGGATCTTATGTTTCTTCCTTGTTTTGGTTTTTGTGGCTCGTTTTGGTTTCTTGGAGTGCTTCCAATTTGGTGCTCACTTTGTTGCTTTGTTATCTTGACATTCTAGAAAGTACCAACCAACAAGGAATGAATACTTACACTAGATGGAAACTTCTGGTATATTATGGCTCACTGATGAACTTGATAAATTTCTAGAAGTATCTTTTAAAAATCTTTCAATGCTTGAAAGGAAAGAGTACAAACCAAGACCATGTGCAGACGATGATTAACGAATGGTGCAGATGCGACGTGCTTTATGTTCATGCGATAAGAACGCCTTTGAAATTGTGTGGCATAGTTCCAGAGAGAATCATTCACAACTAAAAAAGGCTCGCCCTGGTTCGACCACCATGGGTTCCGGCCGTGTCATGCAACCGCCTTGCGTAAAGCTTTGGAGTTGCAGAGAGCTTGCGCCTAGTTTTCAAAAGGAGCGCGAAAGTTGTTTCCTCGAAAGTTGAAAAATGATATGCTGTCATCTCTTTCATATTTCTTCGCTTTCATTGTTTTGTGTAGCCTGCGTACAGACTCAACTATCCTAAAGATAGTTGAGTATGACGCGCCGTAGTGGACAAAAGGGTGTTTAGAATGCATCTATGGTTCTAGAATCAGTAATCACTGTTTTAGAAATCGCATTCGCTATTTTAGAACAGTATTCACTACTTTAGATTTAGCGATCACAATTTTAGATTTAGCGATCACAGTTTTAGATTTAGCAATCATGGTTTTAGATTTAGCGATCACAGTTTTAGATTTGCAATCACAAGCTTAGATTTGCAATCACAAGTTTAGATTTGCAATCACAAGCTTAGATTTGCAATCACAAGTTTAGATTTGCAATCACAGGTTTAGATTTGCGATCACAGTCATAGATTTGCAATCATAGTTTTAGATTTGCGATCTGTGAACACACCCCCCAGTAACGACCCCGCTGAAACATTGCCCCGCCAAGCTAGAAAGAAGACCCGCCAAGAAAATTTGTTTCCCCGCTAAGTTTGAGTTTAAACACTTTCCCCGCCGTGTTTCTGTTGGTTCCCCGTTAAAACATTTGTTTTCCCGTCAAAAAATTATACAAGTTTCATCATAGATAATAGCCGAAAATTTTCTTTCCCCGCCATGATATTTCTAATCCCCGTTGAAAATGTTTAAGTTCATAATTTCCCCGCTTTATTTTTGATGTCCGGCGGGGTCGGTGTGTGAATTGGGCTCCCGCATGTCATTTTTACGCTAAACTTAAGCATGGCGGAGGCAGAAGACAGCATGGCGGGAGGTAGGCAAACGAAAGAGCTTGTTTCCCAACTGCTGTCAAATGTTTCGGCTTTGACACAGGCTATCAACGGGACAACACAAGCAACAAAAGCAAGGCGTACACCACACGAGAACGTTGAAGAGGAAGTAAGGAATGTATTTAGGCCAAGGCCTAGGCCTACCACCAGGCCTCCATCCAACTCTGGTCGCGACTCTGGTGGTTTTCAAGTGCCAGGGCCGTCCTCTTCACGCAGTGCCCAAAGTCAGGAGTGAGGACGGCCCTGGCTTACTTGACCTGCCTGCAACAAACGTGTGAGTAAAAATTCACTCATTCTTTGATATTTCCACATGCCAACTTTGTGTCCTTTCTCATACATCTTTAATTTAGGACAGAAAAAGCTTTCAGACTGTTTTCTTCAACTCTTTTTTCAGTAGTTTATTTTAAGTGGGCTGGAAGTATTTCTAGCTACCTAAAACAAACGTAAGTCCACTATGTTTGCTGTATCCAGCTATGGGACCCCTTATTTAATGTCCCTTCCGAGTTCAAGCATCCGTGGAGTCACCTATGCGGAGTTTGACCTCCCTCGGCCAAGCTTTACTTCAGTCACCTGACAGATACTGTATAAGCCGCTCGGCCATTCACCCGGCACTCAGCCACTCTTCTGGTTGCATATCCAAAGAAATTTCAAGAATTGCACACAAATTGTCAGACCTATGGCTCATTTTGGAAGAGCACTGTAACTTATATGTAACCAGGTGTGCCCAGGTGTGTCCACCATGCATAAAGCGGTTAGAGGTGACTGAGGTCAAGGATAAGAGAGTTGAAAATAGCCTTAAAGGACAAGTCCGGGGTTGGTATGATTGATGATAAAATACAAGATGATACTGCTATGAATGATGTATGATACTTTTTTCCATTATTTTTCGCCTTCTCCTTGTGAAATTACTTATTCAAGTAAGCCATTTGAGCGAAGTGACGTCATACTAAACCCATAAACGCAACAAAGCACCGTAATCTGTAGAAAGAAGACTGTTAACTCCTGTAAAAGAACAAAACCCAAAATAATCGCCCATTTATTGAAGATAAATAAAGTTAATTTTGTTTGAACTAACTTTAGACTTGACTTGACAAGAGCCGCGAACACAAGGATAGCTCCATACAATAGCCCACCCAAAATAGCCAACTGGCTCTTGGTTCTCGCACGTAGTGCAGGTCGTGGGCCGATGTCCCTGCCTTTGGACATCTTAAGACTTGACAAAAGCCGCGAACACATGGATAGCTCAATAGCCCACCCAAGATCGCCAACTGGCTCTTGGCTCTCGCACGAATTGCAAAAATTCCTGTTACCTTGGAAATTATTACCAGACTGAAATAGGGCGAAATATTAGATTGACAGTCTAAAACCGCGTTGCTGTCAATCAAAAGGCCTTATAAAGATAGACCAGTGTAAGAAAGGCCATCATTATTTCGAGCACCGAGGCAAACAGTTCGCTGCAAAAGAATGACCCTCCCTCCCATTCTTTAGAAATAAGCCTGACCTGTGGCAGAATCGCATGCCATCTAGATGGCCATTAAAGCCAAGCTCCCTCTAAATGACTGAATATAGAGATTGAGCATTTTCTTCCGACGGTGACTAATCCCAGAAGACATGGTTTGGTTTGTAGATTAGGTTTGATTATTATCGGCAGTCAAGATTATCTGCCTTTGGACATTACTTGGAAAATTCTAATGCGCTTTATTTTTAGAAATTGTATCTTTTAACGAAATGCACTACGTGTAGGTGGGGTCCCAAATTCATGGGCCCCACTTGCAAATACTTAAAAGGCTATGAAACAGGATGCCTCTTCAAAACAATGTGCTTGTTGAAATTGAAAATTGGGTAATATGGGAACTAAAAGACAGAAAGAAACTCCATGCATTGGACATCATTTATCTCTAACAGGCATGTTTTTCATGTCTGGGCTAAAATAAACACATTCTCGATTGGGCATGTAGAGAGTACTCCATGCCGAGGCAACTTTTATCTCTAACAGGCATACTGCATCTTGCCTGGGCTAAAACTTTCATATCTTATAGGCACGCTGAGAACCCTCCGTGCCTGGGAAAACTTTTTGGATTTTAGCATATAGAAAGCACTCCATGCCTAGGCCACCTTTTATCTCTAACAGGCATACTGGCCATGTCTGGGCTGAAAAACGTTAGAGACACGTTGAAAGCCCTCTGTGTCTCTCCGTGTACGGTCAAAAATTAAAAATTTCGAGTGGGGCATGTAGAGAGCACTCCATGCCTAGGCCAATTTTTATCTCTAACAGGCATACTGGTCATGCCTGGGCTAAAAAACTTAGAGACGCGTTGAGAGCATTCCGTGTCCGACCTAAACAATTTTTAGGCACGTTGAGAGCCTTCCGTGCCTGGGCTATCCCCGTTTTCATACTGGCATGTTGCTCATGTCTATGCAAAAATCTTTCTGCATACCCCTATGTTTCTTGTTTCGTTTTTTAAAAAACTGTTTAGGGCATCCTACCACACGTATGCATTTCCTTTACCCTATTACGTATATATTATAGTAAGTTTAAGTTTCCTAACGTTTCGTAAAGGGCAGCCTCCGCAACCGATAAAATGGCTCCCATCGCATGTTATTGTTCATGATTTGCATTGCAAAAACCAACGTCTTTTTATAATCTATTCTACACAAGTCTTGAGAAGGACTTCGTTACGACACAGTCCGCATTATTACAAGATGCTCTCTTCTTTATTATCATTATTATTATCAAATTATTTACAGTTGGTATAATACATAATAAAAACACTAATTCAAACCAGCTATTTACAATACTACGAATTAATAAAATAAAAATATGGGATCCTCACTATCACCTAAGTTTCTTATTTAATTGCAGATCTTGCATGTACAATTTTGCCCATTCCATTCTTTGATCAGTTCTTTAAATATCGCTGTTGAGTTTGAATTTTTTATGGTATCTGGTAGAGCGCCTTTGAATGCAAGTGAATTAACTCCGAATGTGTTTGCATTTCTATTCGGTAATTGCAACAGATTCTTTGTTCGTAATTAATATCTTATGTGTTTTCTTTCAAAGAATGTCCACATAAATGATGGATTTTCTTCTGAAAGGCACTTAAAGATTTGAAGCATCAATTTTTGCAAATTCTTAATGTGGACTTTTCGTTCATCTGTTCTTTCCAGTAGTACTTCAAAGGGTATCATTTTCACCAATTTTTTCTAGCACAGGGTATCAGAATAAGGCACTTTTTCTGGAGCAGGTTGTCAAAACATGTCAAAAGGGGATATTTTGTTACCCTTGACATGAGACGTATCGCTGCGTAGGAGCTCCAATCGCTTCAAGTATTTGAATGATGGCAGCATTCGATTCCTTGCTGTGACGAGAGAAGAACGAAGGAATAGCAACAGTATCAAGCTTTACTCACAATCCCGTGGAAGAAAAACAACACAGTGAGTAAACATATGATTTTTATCATAATATAGACCACATCAACGGTGCATTATTGCCCATGGTATGATTAATGTGTTAGATCTCCCCTTCTTATTTTCATCCCCTCTTTTAATTAGTTGAATCTGTTCGTCGATATGTATGGTGCATGGAAAGTCACAAAAAATTACCTTTCCTAACTTAGAAAAATACCACACATGAAAGGTCAGTACGTTACTGCAAAACCAAATGCTGGAATGACATTTATATGGTATGGATATAAGACACCACTATCTGATCATGTCAAAACTCAAGTCAAAGGCTTCCTCTTTTGCAAAGTAATAACTAAAATTGATGCAATATTGTTCTCTTTTGGTCTAGCCAACGGTACCACTTTGAACATGCTCGTGGCAGCCCCTTCCCAAAACTTAGCCAAGAACCCTCC
>REGL01001084.1:18810-68733 GCA_004194395.1 Aurelia aurita complex sp. Pacific | reverse complement strand
TTTTTCTAGACCAGGTTATCATTTTGAGCGAAAAATTCTGAGCAGGGTAAAAAAAAATTTTTTCGTGGGCACACCCCCGTACAAATTTAAGTCAAGTACCCCCCCCCCGGGGTTTGAATTTGTTGCCCTTTTGAGACCGTTTTTAGACATTTGAACTATAGTACTTTTCTGAAAAAGTTTATTCCAAAAATCAATTGTAAAATTCAAACCTGAAGACAAAAAACATATGTTTCACTATGCTCTTCAAAACAATTTCAAAAATTAGAAACAGTAGCAAGTTTCTACCAAAGGGCTCGTTCCAATTTGTAAACAAAGGTCTGATTTAGCTCCAATTTTGAAAATCAATGTCTCCGCTTTCTGTTGAATGATTTTGAAAATGTTTGCAACACAATAACCCCTAGGTCTTGCTCCATGACGCCAGCCCAAAATCTAAGTGGAATTCAGAACTTTATTTTTTGGCAATAATAGACTGAAAGGACCTACTAGATCACAGTTCCCAGGTCTCTCAAGCAGTCTCTGTTGTCTTTCGTGAGACTTCTTCAGTGAGAATATCTCTGGAATCGTGCCATGCAATTTCAAAGGGATCCTTATCACAAGGAAACAAAGTGCGTCGCATCTGCACTATGCATTAATCGCTGTCTGCATTAGGTCTTGTCTTGTGCTTTTTTCGCAAACGCAGAGATCTAAAAAGATTCAAATAAAAAAGGACAGTGCTTGAAATTATACAAATTCATACGTGATCCAAAATATACCAGAATTGTTCAATCTTGTGTGAGTATTCGTACCTTTTATTATTACTTTTATCAATTTCTTTATCGTTGGATAGCAACAAAAGATAGCCAAAACGTTAGCTAATCAATTCAATTGTTAAAGCCTGGGGAGGGGGGGGGGGTACTTCATTGTGACCATCGTTAGACCTGCATCTGGACTTTGACAAAATATCCACTGTATGACAGAATATTGAAGAATTGCGAACCCATTTGCATGAATATCAGGAAATTTCTAGCTCACCTGAATGAATTTTGTCGATTTGAAGACGCAAGGTCGTCATAGGCGTATTAGACAAGGGGGGCTGGGGGGCTTCAGCCCACCTATTGGTGGAATAATTCTCCAAAATTGGCCATAATTGGGCAGAAATCCGCCTTAAATCGTCCAACATTTTTGTAAACAATTGATTTTTTGTAGGGCAGTCCCCCCCCCCAAATTTGATTCTCCCCTACGCTCATCAGTGGAGGTCTATTCAAATTTCTTCAGCTTTGACTTGCTACACGCTGTTTTTATCGTTGTTGTTACAAAAAACCTTGTCCTTTCTTTCAATTCATCTTTCCCCGGGGGGGGGGGGGTTAAAGCATTAAAATACAAAAAGAAATTTCTTTTCTTTGAATTCATCGTTTGTCAAGCAAAATACAAGAACATTCTCAGTTGTTTGGTGCAGATATTCATTATAGGACCCATTGATAAGAAAATTCTAGAAAAGAACCACCCATCGACAAGGATTGAGGTTAAAAACAGACACATATGAGGGAATTTCATATGGAAAAGCCCATCCATATGAGCGGCACGTCCAGTATCACTAAACAATGAAGTACCCCCATCCCCGGGGTTAAAGCATTAAATACATAGGGAAAATAGTGGATAAAATATTTACAAACCATCAAAAGTATACAGTTTAAAAGCAAATATCTTAAAACATTAATATCATAAAAAGCCCCAATTCGGAAGAAAATGTGGCATACTCTGCATGGACAGCTTACTCCATACCAATTGGTATCTTTGTTTTAAACTGACAAAGGGATTCGTAATTGCGTGTCATTGGTGGGAACGTTTGCCACAGCTGTGGACCTGGACTTGCTCCAAGTCCCGCTCTTGATCAATAAATACGGGAGGGGAAAGGAGGAAAGAGGGGGAAAGGAAGAAAGAAAGTGAGAAAGAAAGAAAGAAAGGGAAGGAGGCTCTCGTTCTCCTTTCTCTTCCCTTTCTTTCTTCCTTTCTTCCTTTCCCCGTGTCCTCCCCCTTTCCTCCTTTCCCCTCCTATGTTTATTGATCAAGAGCGAGACTTGGAGCAAGTCCACTGTGGACCTTGACCTTGACCTAGTTGGCTAAGGGTGTTGCCAGGGGAATTTATCAGGGTGGTACATATTCATAAGTAAAAAAACGGTGGTGGCATACCTTTTTAGAACGTAATTCCTTACAACTTCCACCCCAATTGTTTGAGGCTGGAGCACGGGTGCACGGGGGGGGGGGGGAGTTCTTTCATAGTAAAGGTACCTGGAGATGTGCCACGAACAAGTGTGTTAGACCGCGGCTCTAAATGGTCTAAATAGTGTGAGTTAATTCATAAACAATCAGTCTCATCGGAAAAATACATAAAACGACAAACTTACGACCTCAATTATTCGGCAGCGACTTTAGGACGACAACAGGAACGACTCGATTCTTTAATCGACTTTATGATCGATCTCAGCAACAGTAACGGCAAAATATTTAAACTTTAACTAACAACGACTACTATCATCTTTGGTCCTTCGGCAAATTCTAGCGTCTAGCGTCTCTACGTCTCGTCTGAATAAAAGTCATTTGACGGTACCTGCTGATGTACAAACTCTTGGCACACCTAAACTTCCTAATAAGGCCTAATTACGTAAATAATGACCAATGAAAACCTGAGTATAAGAACAATAAAATATTTTAACCAATCAACATTTACTTAAACAGTATCGAGTTTTGGCATCAGGCCGAACCAATAGCGTGACGTTAGATATTGCACCACAGTACTTTTGGCATCAAGTGAGCACGTGAATTGTTCATTGTAAGCTTGTACACATCACGGGTCATAGACCCCCATACCGTAACAAGTGTATACTTTCTCGGACTTCTCCTTTGTTGCATTTTTTTGGTCGAGCCAAGGTCGAGCCAAGGGTACCATATTTGGCAATAGTGGTCCAGGGAACGGTCATGTTTTCAGCTCTGTGCACTGTGTTTTGATCTTTAACACAGCCTTTGGCAGTAGGAATGTCATCCTGACAACCTATTTTTGCTGATGATAAAGTAGTAACTAAAACAAATCGACCTTCTGCAAATGAAAACATCGACTTCCGAGTTCAAACTAAAATTTATGAGATATATGCAGACTCGAAAGGCTTGGAATTGAATCTAGCCAAGGTATAGTAAATCCTGCAAAAGAATACAATTCAAAAGAGCCTAGTCATGTCCTTGAAGATGTTCTAAGGTCTGCAGGTTAGAATTACCAATAGGTTCGAAAACAAATAAATATAATATCACATCAAGCAAATAATAGCTCAATTCGATAATAAAAGAGGACTGTATAATTTCTTCACTTCAAGCATCTATGCTTCAATTTCAAGAATAAATTTGACTCAATCTCAACAACATCAAGAAATAAATGATCGGTTACAAGTCTAACAAGAAACGAATTCACCTCGTCTTTCGTAAATCGAGATAATCAATAATACTCCATTATTGTCTGTCTGAATCTTCCTTCGAAGTAACCATAATAAGTCACGAGCCTTCAAAGTTCTTCGTTCAAGAGTTACATAAGCCACAATCGCGTGCACTGCTTCTGTTAGATGTTGTTGGGGAAGATACGGTTTATCCGAGGAAACTTATGTGTCCCCCCGTGCAGTAGGTTAATGCTCATGCGCCTGTCAGAGTTCAAACACAAAACGCTACTGCGCATGAGCATTAACCTACTGCACGGAGGGACACATACGTTTCCTCGGACAAACCGTATCTCGTCTCCCCAACAAAATGGCCGGATCAGGCCAGAGTCGATTTGAAGATTAATTCCAGAGAGAAGTTCCAAAATTTCCAACAATAACAACAACACAACAATACTTTCCCGTCACGTGTTCACAAACAAAAGCCGACAAAAACAAAAATGTGAAAGGGAGGCAGCGCATACATTTCCCTACACAAGTACACAAGGGTATCATTTTTTCAATATTGGTCTCGCCAAGGGTATCATTTTTGTAGAAATTGGTCCAGGCAAGGGCACCATTGCCTAGACCACAGCCAACAGTACCACTTTGAACATGCTCGCGTCAGACCCCTACCCAACATTTAGCCAAAATGATATTTTCTCTTTTATATTCTTCATCGAGATGTTGAGTAGGGAAAGTATGGCATGGGTAGCAATTGTCTGTGTCTCTCTCACCTAAAACAATGGAACAATTGCATGAATTAACCATTTTTGAACTACCAACAATTTTGTCACCTATTGCAAAGGCAAGTTTCCCATTGCTTTCTTGGGGTCGTAGAGGTAAGAGGGAATCAAAAACCGTTGAGTAAAAAAAACAATCTCCCTGTGAAAGGTCACATTTCCTTAGGACCTGTTCACACTGCTCCGTAATCATATGGAAACGGATAAAAAAGTATCCGTTTTCGCCTTCCTTTCACACTGCTCCACCCTGAAAACAGAGACTTTTGAAAACGCAATTTGAAAACGGAAATAACGCAGTATGAACTCCGAAAGCGCAAAGACAGGTACTTTTGAAAACGTTAACAACAACAACAACTCAACAACATGCTCAGTTCGCGCCAATTTGAACAACTTCTCTCAACATGGATGACTCTCTCGACGTTAATGAAATGCCTTGAAAAGGTATTTCTTATAACTCATGAGTGAGATGGAAAACCCTTGCATATTGCTCTCTGTCAGAAGATTCCTTACGATTTTGTCAATTTTTAGGCCAAATTTGAGGCATTTTAACCCTATTCCACCTGGGGGGCCATTATGGCCCCCAAACCAAACATTGATATACAGCTCTTTAACTGTATAAGACAGAATGCTGGTACCAACTGATTTTTCCTAATAGTTAATGCCCTACAAGATTACACAAATTTCGTTTTGATTATATGAGTCATGTGACCACTGAATGCCCTTATTTGGAGAGATGCCACAAAGGAAAACGCTAAATTGCTTCCAGTTTGGCCAATACTTGTTCGATTTTGTTTTAATTAGTGTCATTGAATTGCTCTAATTGAGAGCTTTCATATGATATATCGTTTTTAATTTTCATTTATGTTTATAGTTTTTTAGACATATGACGTCATAGATATTTATGACGTCCTCGTTTGAGCAGGTGTGTAAAAAATTGAAACTTTATACGTTATTTTATGAGAAAACATGATACTGTACAAGATTTTCGACCGTTTTTAAGAATAAACTAAGTTTTCGCTAAAATATAGGCCATTATTGTAGTTCCCATACATAACCTTACTGCAGACTGGCCACAACATATCTAGTTGCCTAGCAACAAGTCACGTGATTAATTAAGTTTTAATTACTTAATTAGAATCACAATAGATTGTTGATACTGTGCACAAAGTTACAACTTCATAACTCTATCGGTTTCGGAGATAATTAGGGGGGGGCAATAATACCCCCCCCCCCAGGTGAGGAGTGAATCAAAAGAGGCCAGGTGGAATAGGGTTAAAAACCAAGAAGTTTCCGTAACGTCGAATTCACCTACATTTTCAGTTCTCATATGAACGCAAAAATAGAAAATCTTTCGGCTTTTAACAAAAATTTGAAGCATTCTGAAGTTAGCATTTTGCTATGACTTTGAAGCTATGAATTTTTGAAAGTTAAACTTTTCTGGCTCACCATGAATGACCAACCATGCTTATCATTATACATTGCTATGTCTGTTATTTTCAGATTTACTTGTCAGATATTCGAATCAATGGCAAACAATTCATCGAATCCTGGAAATGACCGTTGCCTCTCATTGCAGTTAAACATACCTGTGGTTTATTTGCCAGCAATTATCTTGCACCTTCTCATTGCGAGAGTATTAATTTCAAAGTTGAAGTTGCGAAAGCAAATGCATAAATTATTATTGAGCCTGTCAATGGCAGACCTCATTCATATGATTGTCTTCACGTTAACGATGTTTATTCTGAATTCAATGAATCCCCATTTTGCATCCGCAATGTGCCAAAACGGTCGAACAGCAGCACAATTTTGTTTCTACGCGATGATGGCGACTTCTAGNTCAGATATTCGAATCAATGGCAAACAATTCATCGAATCCTGGAAATGACCGTTGCCTCTCATTGCAGTTAAACATACCTGTGGTTTATTTGCCAGCAATTATCTTGCACCTTCTCATTGCGAGAGTATTAATTTCAAAGTTGAAGTTGCGAAAGCAAATGCATAAATTATTATTGAGCCTGTCAATGGCAGACCTCATTCATATGATTGTCTTCACGTTAACGATGTTTATTCTGAATTCAATGAATCCCCATTTTGCATCCGCAATGTGCCAAAACGGTCGAACAGCAGCACAATTTTGTTTCTACGCGATGATGGCGACTTCTAGTGGCTCTATCATAGGACTTTCGGTCGAACGTTACATTGCATGTATTCATTGCTTCCAATTGCATTCAATTATGACAAAGAAGAGGACAATTGCATCAATCGCATTCATATGGTGTGCCGGGCTGATTTTCGGACTCGTGGCTGTAATCCAGGTCGCCGATGGAAACATTCAAAATGAGCAACCCAAAAACCCTGACTTTGTACCACTGATTTATGCTAATTCCGTCTTGATATTTGCAACATCGTCTATCTTGATCTTTGTCCAAGCACGCCTACTTGTACTAATCAGAAGGAGGATTCGGAGGATCCTTCCTGGAGGAGAATCACGTGCTTCCTACCAGAACAGGAGCTTTCTCCAGCAGGTGAAAATAAATATTGCAGTTTGTGCAGTTGCTGTGGCATACATAACTTGCATGTTGCCTGTTGCATTGACGGCACACCTAAGATCCAGCTTGGGTCGATCTGAGCTAATCAAGGCAAAGAAGATCGCCCTACCTCTCCTTTTATCGAACCCAATTCTTGACGCGTTCATCTATGCGATTGGAATAAGAGACACATGGAATGGGATAGCATCAGATTTTCTTGCTTTGAAGAGATATCTCTTGAGAAAAATATTCTGAATCCCGAAGAGATCACTCAAGCAGTAAGATATTTGAGACTTAAAACCTTTCGAGTACTTTCATAAGACAAGACCTTGACCTTGGTACAGGGTGTCCCAAAAAAATTGTTCGATGTTTAATTAAATATTAAAAAATAACGAAATACTGAATTGGTTCCACGGTAAGATAACCATATTGCTGAGATTTCAAATCAATTTTAGACACCAGAAGCTAACAAATCCGCTAAATATTCACGGAGCTACGAGCTTTCGGAGATCAAGTTTGTGCGAAAGCTGAAACCAGACGCCCCAAAATTGCATTTTTGTGAAAGTAGAATCTCGTTTATTCAAAGCAAATCAAATGGAATTTCAAAAGCACTTTCGATAAATCAGCTTTTTATATCAATGAATCAAGGTTATGGATGCTTGGGGGAATCCTGTTCAGCAACAATTTGGGATTGTCGCGTCTCTCATTGATTAAGTTTTCATTCCATGTCTTTAGATACTTGCATTCTTAACTAAATTTTGACAATGGCTATAAGAATCAAAGAGCTTCGGAAGTCCTATTTGGTTTGCTCTGATATCGACGAGGTGTATAACATTGGACAGTCTTTTTTTACCTCGATTTTGGGACGCCTTTTAGGAAAACAAGTCAGTTAGGGGCGTCTGGTTTCAGCTTTCGCACAAACTTGAACTTCAAAAGCTTGTAACTCCGTGAGTTCTTAGCGGATTTGCAAGATTCTGGCGCCTAAAATTAATTTAAAATCTTAGAAAAAGAGCTATCTAACCAGGAGCCTGTACATTTTATCGTTATTTTTTAACATTTAATCAAACGTCGAACAATTTTTCTGGGACACCCTGTAGTGCTGATTTGGCCTTTGTCATGCTGTTACGGAAGATTCGCTGTGGATGATTCATATCTTGGATATCCTTCTTTGATATTAAGCAAACCAGTTCAGGACGTGAGATTTTTTGTGAGCTACTTTTCGCTCACGTGTTAAAAGGCTTTTTCTTACCATCTTGATCAGGCGTCGCTCTTGACTTGCTCCAAAGAGAGAAAAAGTAGGAGTAGACTTGGAGCAAGTCCAGCGTGGCTCCAGAATTTGGACAGGGAGACGATGGTTGCTCTGTTACTTCTTGATATCATTCTGACATTAAGTTTAGCTGACCGGGCGTTGTATAATTATAGACTCCACATGTGGCGGATTGACATGACCTAAAGTGTGTCACTCACTCTGGCCACTAAGATGCACAAGGGCAGATTTTGTAACACAGCAGCATGGGTTGCTTTTCTTGACACCTAAATTCAATATGATTAGCGATTGCCGGCAAAGGAAATTCCCTCAACCAGTATTTCAAAATAAACAAAGCCGCAAAAGTTGCTCTCAGACCTAGGTAGCTAGCGCATTCGTTATGCATTGATTCCAGAAATTGTTTTCAAGGGCAGACATGAGCATATATCGAAAGAAGAAGGATTTATCTACACATCTACCGCGGGCATTTTATTTCTTTGGTTCAGAAACTGAGCAGTAAGTGTTTGAATTACACTCAAAAAATAAGAGAATTGAATCGCCTCCCTATCGGCTTTTGAGAGGTCATAGCTCCGCCAAACCAGGAGATATTTCAACCGGCATGGCATGCATCCCCACTTTGTATACTCAAGCATCTGCAGAGAAGATTTCTTCCAAAAAATTCGGGAAATTTCAAGCAGTTTTTTCTCCTGGTTGCGCTTTATGAAGGTAGTTAAAATTTAGAATAATCTTCACGGGTTTTTTTGTGTCTTCTTCGCTTATTCGCCGTCTGATTGGTACGTAAAAATGAGGCTTTGGAGGTTTTGGCCATGGGCCACGAGGAAAAATCGGCGGAAACATTTGATTCCTATGCTTGGAAATCACGCTTGCACAGGAATAATAAACATTTTATCAAACTCTACACGCATCGGCATCGAACTTAATAATTGTGAAATAACGCGTGTGGAGACAACTAAATCTCTAGGCGTCATGAACGATGAAGGGATGAAGTGGAAGGGTCGATATAAATCACTGACAGGAAAGTTAGCAGGTGGCTTATCATCTTTGAAAAAACTTAAAGACGTTCTTCCCCTATCAAAGTTATGCGATGTATATCACGCTCTATTTGAGAGTCACCTACGCTACGGGAACATAGTATGGGGCACAATTTCTTCATCCGAGCTTCAAGCATTTCAACGCAACATTTCCAAGACAGAGCCCTATCAATTATTGAACTTGCAAGATTTAAGGACCCATGGCCTAAAAAATTGCCAATCTTATTCGATCTTAATTGTTTTGATCGCTCTGTTATCTGGACCGTGACCGCTACAACTACCATTCTGCGTTATTGCCACTAACTTAGATTCAGTTATTTCCTCATTCTTATTATTTTCATTTTTCTCTTTGTTCACTTTATTACTTTTTGTTTTCAGTTGTAGTTTGTTCGCATCATTGCTGTTAGTTGCTGTTTAATTAGTCTATGTTTTTATTAGGACGACGCTGTAGTACTGTGTAGCAAGTCTATATGTTTAGATGAAATGAAGTGGTGGTATATACAGGGTGGGGCAAAATCAACTATGCACGTTTAGTTGGAACGTTTAGCAGACCACGATAAATCGAACACTGGACCGATTTTGAAGATTCATGACTTAATCTTTAGCAGAAAGCCTGCATTAGTTTCTAGGACTTTTTGCAAATTTTTCCGTTTTCAGTTTTTAGAGCTTGAAGCCAGTTTCTTGAAATTTCAAAAGTTTCTTTAAAACATTGAAAACCATCAAAAACGTCGATCAAATTTTAAAGATTCAACATGAATGAACACAGAGAAAACATTTTCGGGGGGATTTGGGGGTTTAGTGTGAACTCTCAAACTCACCTACAGCAGATTACAATTGGTCGATTTCTAAATCGCAAATCACCACGAACAAGTTCTCTCTTTGTCCATGCATGTCGATTCTTTGAAAACTTGATCGATGTTTTTGATCGTTTTCAGTGTTACTAAAATTCTAACACTAAGAACTGAAAATGAAAAAAATTTGCAAAAACTCCCAGTATCTCATTCAGGCTTTCTGCTAACGATTAACTCATAAATTGTCAAAATCGGTCCAGTGTACGATTTATTGTGGCCTGCCAAACGTGCATAGTTTTTTTGGCACATCCGGTATTTGTAAACAAGCCATGTGCATACCATGTCTTAAAAGCCTATGGAATATGTTCCAAAAGGGATGCTCTGTATCAAAATATGATACGAGAAATGATACAGATTTCCTCATTACCAAGCTAAACCTTGAATTTTCCCAGAAAGGGTTTCATTACCCTGGCAGGTTTGGAATGACATTACAATTAATTTCCGAGAACTGTCATTGCTACGCCTGTTTAAGATACTTGAAAAGCCCTCAAGAACGACTCCCTGGAAGATCAGTTTACTTAGATATTGTATTTATATCAATGCATTTTAAGATTTGTATTTTCATATTAGGATTTTTGTAGGAATTCTAACTGAAGAGAATATCATTTTGAACACCGACACCGCAAAAAACGATGTTTAGATCAGATTTTTAGACACGGCAAATTCTGCCTTTTTAAATTTTAATACAGTTCGATTCGACAAGGCAAAAAGCCATGTTTACTGGGCCTTAACGATCTTTCAATTATTTTCAAGGTTTCTGATCGATTATGACTATGGGATTATGACTATGGGTAGAGCAGAAGCATCATAGACGCTGTTTATGACGATTCTTGCCACCCTATTTTGGAGTTTTGCAACCTACATAGCATTGATACCAGAACTCCCCATACCGGGCAGCTATAACTGAAGTAGACTTACTCCACTAGTCTCAATGATTTCACTCCATTCTATTTTTACAGTGAGATCACTTCCCCATAAATACGTGGTTGCGCATGAGCATAAAATGTCGGTTCGTTCAAACATTACATCGGGACTTAGACTAATTACAATTCGTCTAAATTTCGCACGTTGTTTATATTTTTGAGCTGAACCTTTTCGCTCAATCTACGACTCATGAAAAAGCTATTCGAAAACGAGGACAAAACTAATACGAGAATTCGACCGAAATTTTCTCGCAGTGCTGAAAATACTTAGCCTGCGTGGGCCCGAGTCTGCGCGCAGCCAAGTAAACGAGGGATCGGGAGAGGTATTCTAATCCAAAGTAGAGTGCGTAGATATTAGCCCCTGTAGTAGTGCAAACCTCGTTTACGTTTAGACTCGTTTTCATTTCTCTGATGTTCCCGCATACCCCGCTTACGCGAAGAATACCCACGCTTGGACGTGGATTGCAGAAATGGTATATCCCAAAACGTTTTCCCTGGGAAGAAATTACTACTCTCCATCCGATTCTACCAATAATTCGTAACACTAACTACCAATATTTCTTCCATTCCATGTATGGGATGTGTGATGTTTACGTATTGGTTACTTGGTAAACACTAACGTTTCTTTTAACCCTGGTAGATTGTGTAAATAGTCTGGTTCAGTTCAGTTTTAACTCATATGTGGGAAGCATGCCGTAGTTTAGATGAAGGCCTTATAAAATTACAACTGTCTCGTCAATTTTCTACCTCTCACAACATGACTACGACAACGACCACATCCGCGAAGGGGAGGGGGAGTACATAATTGTTCAGGGTACGGGTATGTGCCGCCCACATGGGTAGAATTTTGGGCCTAAAATTCTCTAAACAAGGTTCCTCTTTCGTGAGATTTTCCATAAACATGGGTGGGGTTTCGCTGAAATTCACAAAAAATGGCTAAAACGGGCAGTTGTCCGTGAGCTCCTTTTGAGCGGTTGAATTTCCGTCTGCCGTTTCACCGTTCCACCGTTCCACCGTTCCAGATGCCTCTATCATGCAAGGGAGGCTAAATTCAATTCAACTTTCTCGATTGCTGAGCTCGACATGCTGAATAAAATGGCTGCCAGAAATTTAGAAACTTGCTGGAAAACCCTTCGCGTCGCCCCTCGTCATTCAGCGAAGGCACTACTTTTGCCCTTGGGATTTGAAAGACAAGTCAATGCAAGATATGGCATTGCGAAGAGGCCGATGGCAACGGATAGCAACCGAAGTGAAAGTTTGGCTGTGGACGAAGTTCACGAAGAAGGGACCCCGCCGCACAACATTGCAAGGATTAAGCCAAAACAATTTGATATTAGCTTTGAAGATTATCTTAAACTAAAGAACAGTGTTCGTACAAGGCAACGCGTTGCTGGGATGCCATTTGCATTTGTCGGTCTGGGTACATCATCTGTTGTTTCAGCGTACATGTTTCCAGAAATGTTTGATGCGACGCCCGAAAATGTCCAGTTGATCATGTAAGCACTGACTACTTTCCCCCGGGGGGACCACTTGGTACCTGATGTGTTATCATGCTCGTACAAAAAAGTGCGGGAAAGGGTGCCTTTCTTGAAAGTAGGCACGGACCCGCGCGGGCCCGTGTTTAGGGGTGCCAATTCGACCAAAATGTAAAAAAAGGGTGCACTTTTCTGCAATTGATAAATTTAAATTGTTCTACAATGATATTTTAGTCATGATTGATAGAAAAGAATTCATAACGAGTCAAACAACTTATCAGGCCAGCATAAGATGGGGAAGGAAGTCGAGAGCATGTTCCTCCTTTTCAAACCACACCGGCAATATTAGCAAATTTCGTAACTGACTCGTCAGGATTAGGGTACCTGAATTAGAGAAGTTCTATTTTGACACGGGAAAGGGTATGTTCTCATGAAAATTTTCCACGATTAGGGTATGTATTTCGCTAAAACATGTCAGCGTTTAGGGTGCAAATGTTAAGCCTTTGTACGAGCATGATACTATAGGAAAGTATAGGAGTGGTCCCCCCGGGTACCTTCCGCAGTACCGCGACCGCGGCAGGGCCTGGGTAATTTAAAGGCAGTGTGTCCATATATCAATAAGTTGCATGTACGAACAGTTAAACTGCTGACACGATGCTGACATGCATGTAACTGTTCGAGAATTTGATTGGTTTAGGGCAGGCTGTTTTAAACTGATCACATGAAAATAAGAGCCTCGTTGTCGAAGGAAAGGAAACCAATTCTGTCTGATAACAATCACACAAAAGAAGAAAACAAGGACCTTTGAAATTCTAGAAAACTATTTCAAAAGGCGAGATAGCTGAATCCCTACTGACGAATTCAAAAGAACTTGAAACAATCGTTTGATTTTTTTTTTTTTTTTTTTTTTTTTACAAGAAAAGACTTTGCAAGAAACAACGCTCACATGAAAAATAGACGAAAGATCACATGTTTTCGAGATACCCCCCTCGAAGTCGTCTACTTACATGGACACAGTGCCTTTAATTGGGGAGTATCAAAATGAGGGGGTCTGGGGTCAAAGCTCCCAGGAAAATTGTTGGGGCCACACGCCCTTTGGCTTAGAATGCATCTCCCAATATTATGCTTGCCATTAGCGGCAAGAAAACTTTAATACTGTAGTTTTGTGACAGTTATCCTATGAATCAGATCACAAGGAAGATTTTTGAAGAAAGATCCTTCACTTTGGCTTAGAATTTATCTCCCAGTATCATGCATTGCCTTTAGCGACAGGGAAACCTTGATCATTTTGTGACAGTTATGCTATAAAGACTAGACAGTTTGTGCATGCAAGTTGAGATGGGCTAAGTATGCTTTTTGTGGAAATTTTTGCAGTTTGTTACAACACTACAAAACAATAGATCTTTTTATTGCCAACTGCACGGCTCGGCTGAGATGGAAAACCGTGTAAGCTCCTGGGTGTGCAAGATATTGTGAGTGCTATGCAAACGTTCCAATATAATTTCAGACAGGCTTTTTAGGGAGGGGGCATATTTGAGGGTCCAGAGCAGGGGCCTTGGATTTGCTTACACTCTGGGGTGGGATGCATGTATAAATCAGAGCACAAGAAAAATGTTTGAAGAAAGATGCTTTACACATATTTTTTTCATAAGAAACTAAGAATTTTGCTCAGTATACTGAATGTTTCTTAAAATTGTCAGATTTTGAGTACTTAGAGTTTCTTACGAGTTTCTTAGAAGTTCCATAAAAATCTTCATTTTAACTATATGGTCCCCCATGAACATTTCAAAGCAATGTTTTTTCAAGCCTTTCCAATGTTTAGCATTACTCAAGTAACTTACGAGTAATATGACAGGAAACGAGTGAAAGTATAATTAAAAATATGTCAAGGATTTTCTTTATCAAAGGATTTTCTTTTCTTTATTTTCTTTAATCTTGAAGAAAGATGCTTTACACATATTTTTTTCATTAGAAACTAAGAATTTTGCTCAGTATACTGAATGTTTCTTAAAATTGTCAGATTTTGAGTACTTAGAGTTTCTACGAGTTTCTTAGAGGTTCCATAACAATCTTCATGTTCACTATATGGTCCCCCATGAACATTTCAAAGCAATGTTTTTTTCAAGCCTTTCCAATGTTTAGCATTACTCAAGTAACTTACGAGTAATATGACAGGAAACGAGTGAAAGTATAATTAAAAATATGTCAAGGATTTTCTTTATCAAAGTAAGTAGATTTTTAACTTATATTCTCCCAGTGCTGGAGTTTCTCAATTTTCTTTGGCTATCTGAGAGTTGAGTTTCTTGTGGGCAGTTTCTTATTTAAAATAATATGTGTACTTTGGCTTAGAATGCATCTCCCAATATCATGCTTGCCAGTGCTAAAATGGAAGATCTGACATTTCTCAGAAAATTTTTACCCAGCCTATACCCAGCTATTTTCTCTTCGGTCTTAAAGGAATCTTGAGGACCATCTTTTGACAAAAGCGGGGGAGAATTGTGGGAGACTTTGATCATTCAAGCTCCTGGCTGGCTGCAGAATAGTGCACAAAGCATTATCATTATTTCTTTTTTGTACATTATACTTGCAATACACAGATATGCTCTCCTGAAAAAGTTAATTTTTCAAAAAATCAAAAATTCATCACCCACACTTGATGGTTCCCTAACAGTCCAGTTTACCTATTATCACAACATACTTCTTGTAAAAGTATTTATAGCTATCAGCCCAACTTTAGTTCTTTAGTTTTATCCAGCAATCTCTTTTTTGATGCATTCAATTTTTTCTTTGAAGGGGGCTGGACCCACTTGTTTTCTGTGGAATTTGTGGTGTAGTTAGTGCTGGTATTGGATATTCCATTGGGACTCAACTTTTTAAAGGATTCTGGAAGCTGATGAATAAAGACAAAGCAATAAAACTTCTTGAGGTAATGGATTTATCATATTTCAATATACAACATAACTTTGATTGTGATGTGAACCATCCGAAAGCATCTCTCTAAGTAGACTTCAATCAGTATTTCCCAGGAAGGAGGAGGGGGGAATATTCATGAATTTTAATACAGGAATACAACTGTCTGTCTTTGATTATACTGTACCTGTGAAAGTTCAACATATATACTAAATAGTCTCTGTGGTTAATTATAAACTAAACCCCACCGGTGAGCCACCTAAAATGGAAAGGAATAACCAATGTTAGTGGTGGAATGTTCACAACCTGTACCCGGTGAGTGAAAACAAACCAAACAAAAACGAAACATGTGTTGTAACACTATTCAAGTACAAAGTCGTATTTTCTAAAGAATTAATTGCTTACACTTTGAACATGCTTTAACGTAATGGAATTCTCCTAGGGAGGACGAACAAGTCTTCAAGACTTAAATGCCCCTTTCATTTGGCAGCATTGTAAAAATATCTGTTTGATTACAAATAAGGTAGAGCTGTGTAACCATTGAACACTAACAGTGACACATTAAACACTAACAATTTTGCATATTACTATTTTTGGATTTGATACATATGCAAAACTTTAATGTCCAAAATTTTTGTAGTCCGAAAGAGTAGTGTCCAAAATGTTTTCAGCTTAAAAAATTACAGCAAAGCATTTCTTCTGTTTGAAAATGTACTGTCTTGCTCATGAAACATTAACTGCATTGAAAAGGAATGTGTGAGATTGTTGAAAAATATAAACTAATTTCTTAAATTAAATCTGTTTAAGCAATCATTCTAATCATCTTTAACATTTACTAATTTGGGAAATTTCTGACCAAAAACCCCTTAGACCAGGCAGTGAAGGGGGGGGGGAGGGTATCGTCCCCCAAAAGCGAAATTTATGAGATCACCTGGGTTTGGTCAATTTTGGGGTGCTGATCCAGAATATTGATGTTATACGGGCAATATCCGGGAACTTCAGCCTTGTTTTGGTGATTGAAGTCTTGCAAGTGACTGTTGTAGCCACAGTGACTGAAGACACAACTGTATGTATGTATCTATGTATGTATGTATGTATTATACTATGTATTATCTATGTATGTATATATGTTAAAATTTGCCACAAATTAAATGTTTAAAATATTTCAAATGGATATAAAATAGTTAAAATACAATATTTACATAACAACTTTAATGAATATAAGTTAAAAAGCATCCCTAGTCATAGTGGCAGGGATAGCATTAAAAGATCAAATTGACCTTATTTCCATAATGGTCCCCTTAGAGGTGGTTGCAAAAATAAATCATAAACAATATATTTTATATACTCAGTGTAGTGTAATCAATAAATCTAGAGTAACAAGGTGCAAATGAAGCTAGAGTATATTAGAATATGTCAAAGGAGCTACTTTTTAGCGATTTAGGCTCAGTTTCGACATTAGAGCCTGAAATGAAGCCCTATCTATAAATGTACTGTATGAAATTTTTAGTATGAAAGACCGTGAAGAAAATGAAACCGTAGAGTTATCGTTTTCAGTTGTCCAAAATTTCTGTGAAAACATCTAAAATTCTGTGCAAAAATTTTGACGCCAAAGCATGCTTTTCACAGATTCTTGGACTTGATTTACTGTATGGTTTGCTTTCAAGGACAGCTTTTTCATGCAATTTTCTCATCATTTTGCGTCTGACTGACAATTGCTACATGTACTTTCCCTACTCACTATTGCGACATAGAATAGTGATTTCATACCGGGTGAGCCAGAAAAAAGTTTCCACTTTCGACAGGCCAGGATAAATCACACACTAGGCCCATTTTAGTTGCTTTTGGTTTAATCTTTTGCCAATATCCTATATTATTCCGGGTTATTTTTTGTAGATTTTTCGGACGCCAATTTATCGACACATTAACAATTTCTTGAAATATTTTGCAGACAGCCCAAATGATCGAAAAACAGTGATCAAAGTTCCTACAGATTGAACTTGGCAGAACAAAGGGAGTCCTCTTCGAGATGACTAGGGAATTTGGAAATGGAATAGGTACAATCTGTCACACGAGCGCGTCGTCGTTCAATGCTTGCGCAACTTTAATTTCAAAGAAATGATAAAACAACTGAGAGTCTTTGTACTGATGATAAAAATGACATTAAACTTGCGCAATCATTGAGCGACCGCTCGTGCGACAGATTGTACCTAATCCATTTTTAACGTCCCTAGTCATTTCGAAGAGCACTCCCTTGTTCTGCCAAGCTCAATCTGTAGGAAATTTGATCACTGTTTTTCGATGTTTTTGGTCAGTCTGCAGGCCAAAAAATTTCAAGAAATCGTTAATATATCGATAAATTGGCATCCGAAAATTCTACAAAAAATAACCCAGAATAATATAGGATATTGACAAAAGATTAAATCAAAAACAACTAAAATTGGCCTAGTGTGTAATTTATCCTGGCCTGTCAAAGGTGGGAACTTTTTTCTGGCTCACCCGGTACAACTATTTGCAAATGTCTTATGCAGAGACCTACCGGATGAACCAGAAAAAGTTCCCACTTTCGAAAATTCGTAGTACCACAAGTACTTCATGGATTTGAATGATTCAGAATTCTAGTTAAATGCCAAAAGATCGAAGTATGTTTGTGATTTTTCTATTTCATTGCTGCAGAATGACTGAAAAGGGGCTTAAACACTTAATCAAATCGTTAAGACTCTCGAAAGATTTTCAATCCCATGGCAATAAATGTGCAGACGATATCTCTCACCCATGAGAACTTGCATTTTCTCTGTTGTTCTGAGTGAGGAGTCCTTTATTATTTGATCAAATATTTTAGGCCTTTCAGTCATTTTGCAACCATCATGTTGTTTTAAACTTGAATTTACCAATTTTGCCAGTGCTCGTAAGAAGGCGAGAAAAATTACAAAAAAATACTTTGATTTGTTTTGCTGTCAAGCAAATATTGATTCATTCCAATCCATCCAGTACTCTTCGTGCTATGAATTTTCAAAAGTGGGAACTTTTTTCTGGTTCATCCGGTATGGAAATTATTTTCGCAAATTTACTCCAAAGCAAGATTAGCATCGTCTTTTCATTGCTGTATTGATGTCATTTCATCTGTACAAATTGATTTATCTTGCAGCGAGAAAAAGACTTCTTAGAAAGGATACAAAAGCACAGATTTGCATCATTCAGCAAGTTCGAAGATGATTATTACGGTGAAAGTATTAAGAACTTGAGTGATTACAGGCAATGGTTGCGAACACAACAGAAAAAGGCGGACAGAGACAAGAAGTTTTCGGGAGAAAAGGAGAGCGAAGCAAATGAGCAAGCGAGGACTGCCTAGTTTGTATTCTATCTATTTGGACGGTGTGAGCTAATACCCTTAGGCATAGGAGACATATAATTAAACATACGAGACTTGATCGATCAGGGGTGGAAAATGTGTTGCTCTCTGGGACCATAGACTGATTACAACGAGTCCCAGTAATCGCTATTCAAAACGAGGCTATTACACCAGACCGAGACCGCTCATACTGGGACTCATATTATTACGGCAATATTTTTTGGACTGACTTTTTTCATTTTTGAACGCCCTTTGGAACGAGGCTGCTATACACAGTCATGTACAAAGTATACAACAAAGACAACGCCATTTTTTTTTTTTTTTTTTTTTTTTTTTAACGGAAACTCGAAGCTCAAAGCCGAGTTTCAAGGAGCTTGGCCGGACAGAACAAAGTCTTACGATGAAGAATACCATGAAAACAGTTGGCGACAATATCAAATCTTGTACGTAGGTACTATTTTGCTGCTTTCGCTAAGCATTAACTGATTTATTGTGAAGTTTTCAAATCAATGTGTTTCATTTGAACACTACAAATGTTTGTGCTTTTCTGCCTAGGCCCTTATCGAAACGAGGCCGTCATAGTCATTTCAAAATAATGGCGTTTGATTATGAGTCGTGGTTAGGAGCGTCCGGCAGTATTTCAATAGCGATAACTACGACCATATCATCAGTCTACTGGGACCACAGGTGACCCCCAAAAAGCATCTGAATGTAAAATCTCTCCATTTTCATAATTGGCTGCTACCCTTGCTCATCGAGTATGCATCAAGGAACCATTTTTACTACTTTATAAAATACCGGGTGCGCCAAAATACATTATGCACTTTTGACAGGCCACAATAAATCGTACACTGGACCAATTTGGAAGTTATATGACTTAATCTTTAACAAAAAGCCGGAATTAGATTCTGGGATTTTGCGCAAATTTTTTCTTTCAGTTTTTAGAGCTAGACGCGAGTTTCTTAAAAGTGTCGTTTTCAAAAACGCTGAAAACGATCAAAACTGTCGATCAAATTTTCCAAAGAATCGACATGAATTGACAAAGAGAAAACTTTTTCGTGGTGATGTAGGATTTAGAAATAGATTACCTAATCGATTTCTAGATCCTAAATCATCACGAGAAATTTTTCTCTTGGTCCATTCATGTCGTTTCTTTGGAAAATTTGATCGATGTTTTTTGATCGCTTACATTGTTTTTGAATTGAAACTTTTAAGAGACTGGCGTCTAGCTCTAAAAACTGAAAGCAGAAAAATTTACAAAAATTCCCAGTATCTAATTCAGGCTTTTTATTGAAGAATAAGTCATGAATCTTCAAAATTGGTCCAGTGTATGATTTATTGTGGCCTGCCAAACGTGCTTAGTTTATTTTGGCACAATCCATTCCATATCCACATATTCCAATCCATAAAGTTGGCTGCAAATAGAAACGTATCACGTGACTGCGCAGTGGTTAAGTACCTGCCTTTTACGACCAAATGCAAGTTTTAACTGATCACTCAGAGAGCTTTCCAAAAATCACTTGAATATGAACTGATTTCACGTTTGTCGGTTGATCTAAATCGAGGGAGAAAATGCAATCGACTTTTGCTGGTAGCATCTGAACATCATACAACGTGATGAGTCTAGAATAGACCTAATCGGCTAAGGTTTGTTTTACCCATTTCAAGTCATGTGACCATACCCTTGGGAAGTTTCGGTATTATGCTACTTTCGCACTCATGACACAGCTTTGCATGGCACGAAATATGTTAGAGAATTCAAAAGATGTTTTATCAAGGGATTGATCACATGACTTGAAATGGGTGTGAACAAACCTCCGCCGATTTTGTCTTTTAAGTATCCTGGGCAAGATTTATGACTAGATTTATGATGTCTTCTGAATCCTATGGCTCAAAATATGAGATTTCAAGCAATCATTTTTCCATAATTTTCATTATTGCTAAAAACGATTTATTAGCCTTGGGTCATGGGTAGTTAGGCGCCGCAGTCGTGCTTGATTCCCACAGCTTTGTTCTCTTGCGGAGGAAAACATTATTTACTACTATGGAGGAGCTAACGTAAGAGAACTTAGAACTATTCCTCCGCAGGTACATAATAGTTGGAGCGCTCCCCCATATAAACACACCAACAGTGTCTAGCTACCCATGCTTGGATAAAGACGAAAAAGAAAACAATTTAAAGAGAAATGGTAAAACTAAACTTCACGGATTTATCAAATGCCGATAAATTGTTTTGGGACACCGGGTAGACTTGCACGCTAGAGCACAGTTCACATTCGTTATCTCGACTGCCTGTGATCTCGACTGCCCAAACTAGGGCAGATTTTGTAAGACAATAGCATGAGTTGCTTTTGATTGACACCGCAATTCAAAGCGATTAACGATCGCAGACAAAGGAAATTCTCTCAACCAATAATTCAAAACAAACAAAGCCGCAAAAGTTGCCCTGAAACCCAGGTGGCTTGCTCGCTCGTTGTGCATTCCAGAAATTGTTTTCGAGAGAAAACATGAGCATAGATTGAAGGAAGAAGAATATATCTACACATCTGCCACGGGCATTTAATCAATTTGGTTCAAAAGCCGATTTGGAGGCGATTCAATTCTCTTACATTTTTGGGTGTAATTGAAACACTTACTGCTCAGCCTCTGAACAAAAGAAATAAAATGCCCGTGGTAGATGTGTAGATGTATCCCCCTACTTTCGATATTTGCTCATGTTTGCTCTTAAAAACAATTTCTGGAATGCACAACGAGCCTGCTAGCACCTGTGTTTCAGAGAAACTTTTGCAGCTTTGTTTGTTTTGAATTTCTGGTTGAAAGAATTTCCTTTGTCTGCGATCGCTAATCGCTTTGAATTGCGGTGTCAATCAAAGCCAACTCGTGCTATTGTCTCACCAAATCTGTTCTTGTTGACTGCCCGTGATCTCGAATGCTCGAATTCTTGAACAGACTTCAATTGCTCCCGAAAGTTAAAGATGATGGATGTCCACTTTACTTTGATTAATCAAACATTGTATTGGTAGAATTTAGTTGAGATTTCTTGCTGAAGAAGATGCTTTTGACCTTTAATATCGTTAAAATAAAGTTTAACTCAAATAGATGTCTCGTGAGATTTGCGAAAATGCAAAATTGCTCATGCAAAACACATTTATTGTTTTTATTCGCAGACATTTTCTTGTGACCTATAGTTTGAGTCAGCCTTCAAGAGAAGTTTCTGGTCAGTGGAATTTTCGGAGCGGGCGGAAAACTCTATTGACTGGAAACTAGGCTTTAGAGAACACTGCATGCAAGACTCGTATTGTTTAACAACAAGCGTTTTGTGGACAGAAAATTTAGTCTCTATATGCTAAACCAAGGTGCCTACCTTGTAGGAACTGTGTTTATTCCCAGTACTGTTTTCATGACCCAATACACAGAGTAATTGATGTCATGTTAATCCGTGTATATCATAAGAAACGTTTTTTAGTTACAGGGATTTTCAAACTCAAACGCCTGTCAGTGTTGACCAATCAAAAATCACGGTGCCTGGTTCCCCGTGGTCATCTCGTATAACTTACGTCATCTTGACCTTGACAGGACAGGCTCTGTGTACTGGGTCACGAAAACAGTACTTGGAATAAACAAAGTTCCTACAAGGTAGGCCCCATGGCTAAACCTAGCTATTTCTTTGTTTTTATCTCAGTTTTGGACAGGGTTATGGCCGATCTCCATTTGAGCGGCCGATCTGCTGTCTAAATGCTGTCCTCTTGTGCAGTAGTTTTGATCGGCGACCAGCGCATTTATCTAGGGCGCAGGCTCTTTAAAGAGAAAGACAAAAGTGCAGGAGCCTGACCAAAGCTACTGCAAGTGGAGGAGGCCCTTAAAATCTCATCGCAGCGCCCGCTCGCTCGCTCGAAAATTCTCAAAGAGAGGTTAGTCTTTAAAGCCTGTTTTCCAACGAGGCGGAATTTTTCGCTCGAACTCAAAAGTTCAGCTCAAAATTTTTTCTGGGCATGCGCAAATAAAAAAATATGATGCTCTCGAACTCTGCGCATGCCCAGAAAAAAGTTCAATTTGGTGTTCGAGCGAAAAATTCAGCCTCGTGGAAAATAGGCTTTACGCTCAGGACTGCGAAAGGTTTCACCGTGGAACTGCTGAGCAGGGAAACACTTTCTTTCAATGAAACTCACAGCACAAGCAAGCTGTGGAAAGAAAACATATTATTAAAGACCGGTTCCCACTGCAGGATAAATTATCATCGCTTTCTTCGTCGTCAACTTTCCAAATGTGATGAAACTTCATTTTGGACTGGAATCGACATGTGACTGTAAAGCTTGATTTTTACGACCAGTGAGAATCAGACTTATTGATTAATCAGTGACTAATCAGACTTACTTGCATTTTATTGCATTTCATTACAATTGGCCGTGTGAAAAACGTATACTTACAACATAAACTTGTATTAGAATTAGCCAATACAATTTAAATATGATAAATAAAGAAAATAGACAGAAAGAAATACGGATTTGTCAACGTTTAGAGGCCCTCGTAAGTTTTCAGTCTTAAGAGGCTCAACTATCCCCTTGTACGTACATGCTATGATAAGTGGAACACGCTGTTTTGCATATTCCCACAGGCCAGGCCGAGAGTCCGTGCAGCCTTACTCTGGATGTCCTGAACTTGGCTATCCCGGTTTAAATTATCCAAATTATGCCTCAAGCCTTTTATTGAGATAGTTAACCATATTACGCATTTGTCTACAGGAATTTTAAAAATAAGTCACTTATTCTTGACTGCTGCTTGGGACAATCTTTAGCTTAGGGTAGGGTAGGGTAATGTGGGTCTACGGGGTAAAGTGGGTCTACTGAGCTTTTCGCTAGAAATATCCTTCCTCATTAAGAAAGGCTTGCCATTTTTCTTTTAATGTCTGCATAATAAACTGCCTTTTTACATGAAACATTCCTCTTAGATGGATCTCCACTCGTTTTATAAAATAACTTTACTGAACGGCCTACTGTGCAAGAATTTCAAAGCCCAGGAAAACTTTCTCCTGCCACTGTTGTTTTGCTTTTCTGGCCAATTTAAGGACCACGAGGTGAGAGTTTGATCTTTTACAAATGAAATAATGTTTATTTCGAAGTCATTGACGCCATTGTTCTTTTTATTTTTATTTTTTTACCAGGTGGGGTAATGTGGGCCTACTGAGAATTCAGCCATTATTCAAATTCAAATTCAACGAAGCCTTGAATTGCTTAAAATTTTCGCACTTGTATTCATCCTGCCACGTTGTTTTCTGTCTAAAATGCGAAAACGGGTTTCCTATTGCCGCAGTTGCTGTCTTGTAACTAGTAAATTGGAGTAAACATACTGCAAACATCTTTATTTGACTGTTATTATCAAATTCGATCACTGACTTGCAAGTCGCAACGATGGTGGATCACAGCATAACGACCGTAGTTTTATTTTCGTTGCGGGAACGGGATTGCTTGCGATAAAAGGTAAAGACTGTGATTTTATTGAATAGGGAATAGTTGGGAAATGTAAGTCCATTAATTTCTTTAATCATTTAGCCTTTCATTTTCCTACTGTGTACAAGTTTTGAAAATAGACCCACTTTTCCCGCTCGTCGGAAAAAGTGGGCCTATTTTTGTTGCCAAAAGAGAAATTTTTTTTTAAATATTCAACTGCCTGTGTCAGAGCTGAGATCTTTTCCCAAGAAAGAAGAAGGNTTATCCTTTCGTATTCCGATATTGTACAAGTTTTGAAAATAGACCCACTTTTCCCGCTCGTCGGAAAAAGTGGGCCTATCTTAGTTTCCATAAGAGAAAATTTTTTAAAAATATTTAACTGCCTTTGTCAGAGCTGAGATTTTTTCCCAAGAAAGAAGAAGCACTGAATGTCAATTGAACGAAACTTTTGAAATGTTTTGCATTTTAGTCTCGCTTTACCAGCTATCCATTTTGAGATTTTGCTCATTTTCGACCCACATTACCCCACCCTACCCCCTATCCTTTGAAGGAGCAAGCTTTTTAAATTCTTTTTTTCAGCCAAGGAAATCAACTAAGGTCAGCTGTAGCCATACACTAAGGTGACATATATATAGTGTTAAAAATTTGCAAAAGGACGCTTAAAAATACTAAAAACACTACAAAAAAGGCTTCTAAAAAGTACTTTTCAAGCAAAATAATTGGTGAAGCACGAGTGTAGTGCTGCTCGGTGCCAGAGAGCAGTAGAAATTATTGACTGTCTTAAATTAGATGTGAGGTGAAAATGCTAGCGAATAACATCGATTAAAATGCTTGGCATCATTAATTTTGCGTTATCGCAAATCTCTCCTAACCTCTAATCTAGATCGATTACAAGTCGTAGTTTTGCTGCTCGTAAGATTCCACCGTGAGATATGTCTTATTTATGTGTAAACCAGCAAGGACAGATTTGGTAAGACAATAGCAAGAGTTTATTTTGATTGACACCGCAATTCAAGGCGATTACCGATCGCAGACAAAGGAAATTCTCTCAACCAGTAATTCAAGACAAGCAAAGCCGCAAAAGTTTCTCTGAAACCCAGGTAGCTAACTCGCTCTCTGTGCATTCCGCAAATTGTATTTGACAGCAAAAATGCGCATAGATCGAAAGAAGAAGAATATATCTTCACATCTGCCTCGGGCATTTAATTTGTTTGGTTCAAAAGCGATTCAATTCTCTTATCTTTTGGGTGTAATGAAAACACTTACTGCTTGGCTTCTGAACCAAAGAAATAAAATGCCCGCCGTAGATGTGTAGATGTATCCTTTTTCTTTCGATACATCCTCATGTTTGCTCTTTAGAAAATTTCTGGAATGCACAACGAGCGAGCTAGCTACCTGGGTTTCAGAGAAACTTTTGCGGCTTTGTTTGTTTTGAATTACTGGTTGAGAGAATTTCCTTTGTCTGCGATCGGTAATCGCTTTGAATTGCGGTGTCAATCAAAACAAACTCGTGCTATTGTCTTACAAAATCTGTCCTTGTTGTGTAAACCATCTATACCGAGTCAAGGCGTGGGAGATGCTTACAGAAAGTTTCCATTGAATATCTTTGGGATCCCCTTTTGACCATTTGATTTGCTTTGAGAGGCCATACATTTCTTGTTTGATTCAGGGCCTCGCTTTCCTCTCGGTCCATTCAAGCAAACTAACTTGAATCCAACAGAAACCTGAAATTTATCATCGTTTTGGATTGGGTATCTGTCACCATCATGTATGCGGATTTAATTCAATTTGCATTGTATCGCTGCTTCTGAGAAATGAATCCTCGTGAAGAATGGTGTGGAAATTTAAGTTAACGCTCCTAGATTTCAAAAATTTTAATGACAAGCTTCTTAAACCGCATTCGCACTGATACATTAAACCAGCTTCATCTAATCCACATTGAATTTCAACCAATCAAACGCATTCGATATGTTGGATTGACCAATAAGAAGGCAGATCTGATAACCTGGTTTACTTTAAGCTGGTCTAATTTGCAAGTACTGGGTGTCTCAAAAAAGTACCTCCTTTTGACTGGATAGAGGAATGGAACTTTAAGATATTAGGACTTAAGCGAGTCCACAGCTAAATTCGTTAATATTCAACTTAAATGCACGTACCTTGCTTTTAAAATCGTCCATAGAACACCGGCGGTACGACTGCGCGAAGGCAAAATTTATCTTGCGCCTGAAACCAGAGGTTTCGAAAAAAGGCCTAGCCATTATGTGATATCATGGGCATTTTGCAAAGCACCTGCACATTGTGACTATGTGCAAACTTTAATTTTTTAGCTTTTTATTTTGAAAAGAATTATGGACGCATGACCACGACTCTAATTAAGCGAAAAGAATAGAATCATGATATGAATGATAAACTCGTGCCACATCTCCAAAATAAGCATGCATGTACCCCTTTTCTTTTTCTTTGATAAGAATAGCTTTTTCAATGGAATAGAACAATTGAAGCATCTCAAAGTATAATTCTTTTCAAAAGTAAAACCTAAAAATCGAAATTGGAAATTCCTTTGTAAACTGCCGGTGATATCTGATCATATATATGGCTGGGCCGTTTCTCAAAGCCTCTGGTTTCAGGTGCACTCTAAATTTTGACTTTGCGAGCTCGTATCTCAGGTGTTTGGTAAACGATTTTAAAATGCAAGATGTGTGCATTCAAGTTGAAGATAAACAAATGTAGCTATGTGTTTAGAAAGTCCCAATATTTTATCGTTTTGTTACCTTATCCAATCAAAAGGGGTTACTGTTTTTTCAGACACCCGGTACAGTATGGGAGTATCAGGTAATAGGCCTCTCCACGGAGTCATGGTGAAAATGGCCATCCATTTTTTCTCTAATACACCGGATAGCTGAAATTTATCACACACTGAGTGCCAAGCCAAAGCTCTATATTTCTAATTTTATTTTTCATCTAAGACTGTGCAAATAGCCATTCTGTCCGGGAGTTAAATAAAAATAAATGGGTCATTAAAAGTCCAACTAATAGCGTTGCTTCGTTGATTCTTATGGTGCTGGCTTTACTTGAGCAATGCTGTTTCTCTTGCTAAAACAGAAGCAAAGAAATGTCAACTTCAGACAGATTTGCTATTGGACTGGATTGAATTGAATTGGATAGAATCATTGCAGCTGATACTATGGGTTGAACTACAGTAAGAACCCGCAAAATAGAAGCCACTTTATAAGGAACCTCAGGCTGCTTTTTTTGAGAAATGGTGCCTTCATATAAGGAACTCCTCAGCCTGATTTTAGGAAGGTTTCTTACAGGAGGAACCCAAATGAATTCGTATCTAATGATCTTTGTTAAAATCAGGTGCTAAACATTTTTAGAGATTTTATCCAAAAGCATCTCTATCTTTATACTTGGTATGTATGATGTGGTTGAGTAATTTTAGAGGTAACAAGAACATACCGTTCGATAGTGTTTGCTCTGGGTTTGTTTAAATATTGACGTTGAAATCACTGAAGGTTTCTTAACCATGTGATAAGAAACCTTTCTTCCTGTTTCCAGATTAATGACCTTTTAAAAAGAAACTAAACAGGCTGTTTTGAAAAAACAGGTTTCTATTTTGCGGGTTCTTACTGTATAAGACGCTTGAAGGCAATGTGTCCATGAAAGTACAGCCGCATATACGCTCTGTTAAAATATGCTGACACGATGCTGACGAAGAGCCTCGAAGAGCGCGCTGTGATTGGCAGAATTTAACTGATCACATGTAAACTAAAATCTCAGCTCCAAAAGCGCAACCGCAAGTAAGTCATCAGTTTGCTATTTTACAAAATTGATCACATAAAAAATCACGTGCAATTGGCATGACCCCTGCCAAGCCACTGTACTTACATGGACACAATACCTTTAAACTACAACTCGCAATCATAACAAAGTTCCGAATTATAGTTCCGAAGGAAAGAAGCGCAAATACTCGGTGAGTCAGATAGATGTATTGATTGAAAATGTGTACAGGGAAAGTTATGTTACCAATTTGCCATACTTTAATTCCATCATCTTATCAAAACCTCAACTTAATTTTTGAGACTTTGTTCGTAATCAGGTGCATCATTACCTGCTGAAAACAGGACCTAGCCAAAATTCATATTTCTCAATTTGCCAAAAAAGAAGTTAAAAATGACCTGTTCACTGTCACTTAAAGGGGCTCCGTCGCAAAAATGTAAACAAAACGATGATTTTTGCAGTTTTTTGAAAGGTGATTTGCCATAGGATTTTCACATTTTTTCAAAATGAAAGTTGCGGTTTGGACATAAATTATTGTACTTCACTAAGGAACAAACCAAACATTCATATCTTTTACGATTGCTCGGATATAAGTGGATTTTAACATTTGTCAATAACTTTTGATTTACGGGAGTTAGATATGATCTGGTCATGAAGTTTTTTTTTGTCACCGGTATGTATCAATATATAGGTAAGCAAATAGACTTACCTGATGATGCTTTGCGCATGTGTTTAGTTTCCGTCGATAACGATACCTATTTTCACATTTATCTGGCAGTGAGATGTCGTTAAGGATGCTAACTATCAAGGAGTGTGGTGTGGTACTCATAAACCACACGGTGTGGTTGTCGAATTTTGAGGAGACAAGACCATCAATGTACTGGGTCTACAGGGTGTGGCAGAAAGATGTTTGGTTAAAACTGCGTTCACACGATGCAGGGACACTTTGAAAACGATGAAAAATGTGACGAATAAGCCTCCGTTCACACGAAAATGGCAAATTCTTGCTGGCAGATTTTGAAAACGGTAGATTTTCAAAATGGAACTCTAACCGGCACATGTTAAAAACGGTATCGTGTGAACACTGGCTAAAATTTTGCAACCGTCGCATTTTTCACCGTTTTCAAAACATGCCGGCATCACGTGAGCGCAGTTTAAATATAAAAAGTCACAATGCAATGAATAGGTTCCATGGTAAAATAACTCTATCCCTACGATCTTAAATTAACTTTAGACACAACAATCTTGCAAAATGGCTGAATATGTACGGAGTTACAAGCTTTTGAAGTTTGATTTCATGATTTCATGAAGCTGGAACCAGAGGCTTCTCAGTAGCATTTGTAGTGAAACTAATATTGGGCTATCGTCTGTTTTGCTTTGCCGTGGATTGTTTCTCAAATATTTCAGAGCAAGCCAACTGGAATATGGAAAGGATTTTTGATGAACGTCCTCTTACATTACGTGTTTTTTCTTTCATAAGAAACTCAGCCGATAGTGCTAGATATTTCTGAATTTCATATGAAAATGTTCGCTTTTTAGTAAAAAATGTTTCTTAATTTCTTTCTCAGATTTGTGCGTATGAACTCTGATGTAGTTTGTACCATTGCCAATCATTGGTTTCTGTTCATGTAACGCAATGTTTTGCAAAAAATAGTCATCTTCGGCTCAAAATATAAAAGTATGAGAATATTGTTCAAGGATAAAGGTTCAACGATAATTTTGTCATGATATTGTCCCANATTTTTTGGGTCAATTATTTGGACAGTTATTTTTTGGGTTCAAGAAATTCTGGCTTACTTTTTTGGGTCCCAAGTATGAGAAAAAGTAAAAAAATTGAGAAAAACATAATTTACAAACAAAATTCAAGTAACAGTACTAAAATAAAAAAACATAAAAATCCAAACATATTATGAGAAATCTAATCAGTTATGGCACTTTTATGCAGATTAAGATACTGACTTCATAACTTTTTGGGTATGTAATATCGAAAAAATTATTTTTTGGGTCTATTTTCATGCTAGAAATTATTTTTTGGGTTGATGCGTTGTACCCCAGCCTGAGCACCCCTATCCCAAATATACCTGAGTACCCCCCTGGGGATATTGTTGACTTTAGCTTTAAAGGTATCTTAGGGCTTCTCAGCATGGTACTGGAGTTTCTCAAATCTCTGGCCATCCCAGTACGAATAAAAAGATTTTGGATATTTCTATTCTATTCTTAAGTAAATTTGACAACAGCTACAAGAATTGAGTTACTTTCGAAGTCATTTTTGGTTTTCTCTGATTTCAACATTGGATTACATTATTTTACCTCGACTTTTGAGCTTTTATGCATTACAAGATATTTGAGAATCTCTGGTATGTATTATAACTGTAAAAATTAAGATAGTTGATACAAATAATCGATGTAAAATATGCAGACAAACAAGCAAACTGTTGGCATCCCTCCGCAGCATTGGTCAGGCATCCACCGTTGCGTAGATTGTACTCCTCTATAGTAGCGATGGTAACTGCGTCGTACAGATCATACCCCTAAGCAGTACTGCTGGTATCAGCAAGGGTACAAAGCCTGATTGAGACAAAGCGGTTTCGGCACCTAAAGGATGGATTTGTACCTTCAGCTTAGCCAACTATGATGCTTTGCCCGCTCTGTTTTTTTTTCAGTTGATCGAGCGTACACAAAAGGTATAAATTCATCCTTGCTGCTGGCGCCCCTTTGCAGGGAATCCCTAAACAAAACTGAAAGATTACCAGTCCCCAGCCATCCATTTTTCAGTTGTTTGTAAAGCTTAGCATTTTAAGAGCGATCATTGACCGGCATGCTTTGCCATCGTTGAACTTATGGTAATTTCGTAACATTCTATCAAGAAAGGATATGTTTTATGGGATCCCGACTCAGTTTCCAATCCTTGTTATTGCATGCAGCATTCCGTCTGTCTGTAACAACCAAAACTAGATTCGTCCCAGGAATAACAGCTAACGAGATATTTTTTCTGCAGATGTAATCTTTAGTCGTATCTAAAAAAGAAATGCGTAAACATAAACATACACTGCCATTTTGTTGCTTATACAAAGATTTAAACAGTGAAAACCCGCGTATAAGAACCTAGTGGATTAAGAACATGCATGCTGAAACTGTCCAATTAGGTTACCATTTTATAAGATAACCTATCCATGGTATTCATAGAGACTTGCTCCAAGTCTAGTCCGTCGTCTATCCTACGGGGGCGTAGGCAACTAAGATGACGCTGCGAAAGAGAACCGAGAAAGAAATCAAATTTAGTTTCCTACTCATTTCTCCTTCGCAGCGTCATCAAAGTTGCTCACGCCCCTGCAGATGTAACAATATTCTTTTAACGCTGATAGACCATGGAATAGACTTGAGGCAAGTATATCATATTAATTATTTAAGATCCAAGGATGACTTGCAGAATTTTAGGTTCCTACATGCGGGTTTTAACTGCAATGGTATTTTAGTTGGTCTTAAAGCCCACAGTGTTAACCTATAAAATCACAAAAATACTTTGTTAACAATTTGATCTACATATCACGATGGAATTTCTATTTACATGTTTCATGTTGAGTCATATTTGTAAAAAGAAATTGTAGATGTTACAAAACTACAAGTTTTTAGCGTCATGCAATACATTTTTAAGTAAATTCTATTTTTTCATAGACCGTTATGTTTAGATGTTGTCATTTTGATTGAAAGTTTGTAATTAGGGGCTATATAGCGATAGAACGTGAAAGGGTGAAAGAACAGTAAGAAAAATGTATCGGGTGAGTCAGAAAACGTTTGGTGTTTGCCAGCTTTTATGGATGTAATCTACTTCACACATTCGTTTCTTTAAGTATTCATTGCAAAGGGAATAGTCTAACTTAGATATGAACATTTATTTGGTCGAAATCGGTTTTTCTCTACCGCATAATTATGAGCGATTGTAGCAAAATAGTGCTTTGTAACAATCCTAAACTAGGCCTTCAGTTCGATCCCATCGCGATGCACGTGTAAACTTCCCAACAGGAACGCTTGAGATGGGGCGGAGGCAACCTGCCCTCTCGAAAATGGCCTAAATATGTTAATTTCCCATCGTTTTGCCCTCAAATTTGTAGTTTGCCCCCTAAGAATTTGCCCCGTCCGCCATCAATGCTTCCAAACCATGACAAATGTTGTTAGAAGATTGAAGAAAACTTTTTTGTGTCTCTAGGTAACCAATAATTTAATTGTCATGTTATTGTTGGGTAGCAGAAAGTATTCATGAAAATGATCCCTTTTCATCAAAATGGCAATTTTTACAAAATCCAATAAATATGGAAATAAATGACTAATTTTAATAAATTAAATTTCTGTAACTAATTTAATCTCTCTTCTGCAATATAAATCTTTAAAAACCCGATTGGACTTGTTTTTCGCCAAAATATTGCTCGTTAAACACCCCACTTTTTCTGACTCACCGGGTAGTATCTAAACAGTTCTAACAATCATAAAAAATCTGTTACCTGCGTAAGGTAGCTTGGTTGTGTTCAGTTTGTAAAATGTCATTTCTTTAATGCAGTTGACAAGAGTCGATGTCGCAGACTGTGCTTGAACAGTATTATCATTATGCCCCCAAATCAGTCCAAGTACTACTGAACTGAACACTCTGTTGGGAATAAGAAAATAAGGTTGCCATTGTTTCAAATTCTAATGAGACCGTTTCAATGCATTGACACAAGCAGGGAAAAGATGAGAATTCATCCACTCTTGAGAATTCATGAGATAAGAATTCATCCATCATTGAATATTCAAGTCAACAACATCGTGAAAAGAGATGCTGACCTGTTAGCTTGGGCGCGGTTTTTGAGAGATAGGGATTTTGGAAGGGGGCAGTAACGGTGTCAGTCGCCGTCGTTGTTGCTTCCTCAGCTGGTGTCATGCTGCTCAACATTATTGCCTATGTTTGCCCAACATCCAATGTGGAACTAGCTTTAGTATTAGTCAATAGAAATCTTATGTGTGTAGCTTTTTGTAGCTGTGTCTTTAGTTCAAATTTAGTTGCATGTTCTGCATGTAATAGCCACGAAATATTCATCATCCTCTGCTCTCCGTGGCATTGTCCTTTTAGTGAAGTGAAGTAAAGTATTTCGGACGCTGCGTCTTAATCAATTCGCTTTTGTGAGATCTTATATTGAATGTATAAACAAAAAGCAAAGCAAAGGAGATTTCATCATGGCGAACGCAGACAAGTACGCAAAGAAGCATGTTTAGAGATGAGTATCATGAATTTTTGATAAGGTATCAAAAGTTCTGTGATAAATTTATCAATCTTTTAGTCATTTTAAGAATCGAAAATCCGCTGAATATTTCTCCATGTACCAGGCAAGTAAAAAAATTTGCAAATTTTCCAAGTCACCAAAATCTGATAATAATGATGATAATGATGATAATGATAATAATAATGATAATAATAATCGAATGTTTTGACAGGATAATGTCATCATGTTACCAATTATGTTACGAATCTCAAAATTTCCTTTTCGTGCATTTGTGTCAAAGACCAAAACTGAATTAGATAGTTGATTGCTATTTTATTTATTCGGGAAAGACATGACGTAATTACAGCATGAAAACTATGTTGCTAGCAATAATAGTATTTTACAAAATATGGGCTATAGTTTGCCATAATTAAGCCATAAGTAAGCCATAATTTGCTATTTCATGTGAAACTTGGAGTCCTGCACGGCATACAATCATTTACAATTCCCACATATTTAAAACCATTGCATTTCAAGACTTAGAAATATTTTTAAATGGAATTTTGCTTTTGATGCAAATGCACTAGACTTATGACGATGAGTCTCTCGTTTCCCTGTGCTCTTTGACTTGATGATGACGCTTTGGCGACAACAACAACAACAATTCAACTCAATTAGATTAGCGTAACTAGAGGGTCCTTATGTAGTGAGGCTACAAATGCACATAAAAAGAAATCTTAATGATTGGCAATAAAATCACACTTGATGATTTTCAGAACGTTCAAGGCAATTCAATATCAGTCCTTCACATCTCTTTCATACTTGTGAAATCTTTCTTAGAACGAAATAACAAAAATCATTACTCACGTTATCAAAGATCGAAACAAACAGTAAACACACCCAATGATTGCCTAAAAGAAAAGTTGAATATGTCTGGTCAAAGACCATTTCATGATTATTAATCCTCTTGAGAAGTAACTTAAACTATGTCAGCATTTCTTGACCTTGATGACCTTGATGACCTTGATGACCTTGATGACCTTGATGACCTTGATTGCTTGATTGGTTGACTGATTGATTGAACATGACCACTTCCCATCACCATCATCATCATCATCATCATCATCATCATCATCATCATCATCATCATCATCATCATCATCATCATCATCATCATCATCATCATCATCATCATCATCATCATCATCAATTTATTTAAGGTAGGATAAATTAACGAAAAATAGCTAAATTACAGCTAATTTAGGCCTTCTTCAAAAAATTTACAAATTCCTAAAGTTAATTAATCAAAAATGTATTGTGGAATATGAACAAGGGCAGATAATGTTACAATAGGATCCGCTACTTTTTATTGACACCTATGTAGGGTTGGGGTTGGGGTTGGGGTTAGGGTTAGGGTTAGGGTTAGGGTTGGGGTTAGGGTTGGGGATGGGGTTGGGGTTAGGGTTAGGGTTAGTGTTAGGGTTAGGGTTGGGGTTGGGGTTGGTGTTGGGGCTGGGGTTGGAGTTATGGAGTTAAGGCTAAGAAAGCTCGAGCGCTAACCAACATTCAATAACCATGCATTAAGATACTTCAGGAATTTTGCCTGTATAAGTGAATTACTCGGCAAATACAATTCCGATTTGGACAAGCAAGGTTACATATTACAATTTAAGATCTCAATTATATCACGGAGGCTGAATAACACTTTTAAGAATAAGGCCCTTCCCCAGGAACTGTTCAAATGGTTTTACTTTTCTCGCACACGGAGTAGAATAGCGCAATTTAACCTCGCTGTGAAAACCAAGCTTAAGAATTGAGAAAGATGACTCACATTGGTCATTCTCGATGCACTGCCACTGGATGAATTTAAAGTGCTGCATTCAGCCTGTTCGTCTTTAAATTTGTACCTAGAAAACGAATGATTTATCTTTGAATGCCTGAACTTATTTTGCAATTGTCACCATAATTGCATGCAGAAGCACAGGTACTGAATGATCAATATACTTTTTCGTGCAACAATATTTGGCTAAGACTGTGTTCACACGATACTGGCACAAGCTGAGACCAGTAAAAAAGGACAGGCCTGCCGCTCTAACGAAAAAGCCACATTTTAGCTGGTAGATATTTAAAACGGTGTATTTGAAATTGAAAATTTAACGGACACATGTTTACAATAGCATCGTGTGAACACTCGAAATAATGAAAACGGAACATTTTGCGACGCTTTCAGAACGAGGTTTTTCGATTCTTAGGGTGCAGGTACGATTCTTTGACATCAATTACTTGTGGAGATTGCAATGAGTTTGTTCCAGTAAAATTTAGTGCTGTTTTTCAAATTTTGCCGGTATTGTGTGAACAAATAATAATAATACTAGATATAACAACAGTCAGCGAGTGCTGCCGATTAGTATTTGTACCAAATGCGACTGTAGCGAGGTCAATTTTATAGAAATTAATTGATTGATTATCGCTAAGGAAACGTGTATTATGTTTGAATTTACAGTTGGGTAATGGTTCAAAAGGTAAATGATTTAGAATATTGAAATACTCTCCTCCGCCGGTTTCTAGTTCCTGAGCCCAAGGCTCTTGGTTCCGTAGTTCTGTAGTCCATAGCTCCGTGGTCCATAATAGTGAGTTCTGAATTGTCAGAAATAAACCTTTGTCATCCATTGACGTAGTTAGGTAGTTAAGTAGGTAGAAAGAACTCATTATCTTTTGTTGGAGAACTTTTGTTGTTGTTTGTTGGATTAATGCTCACAAGCCGCGAGCCCGCGAACCGCAGCCGTGAGCTGGCCCGTCTATCTACAAAGCCTGACGCCAGCAGGCAGACAGACAGCTAGCAGACAGGCTAATTTCGCTCGCTGACTGAAGCAGAATAGTTAGGCTGCCTTAGGCAGCAAATACATTCTTGAAACAGGGTGATTCAATCAGCTACAATATAGCTGCTATCAAGAGAAGCCTTGTGAGCGTAGCCTGAAAGTACAATACTACCGTATGCACCGTACAAAGAGCAAAGCTTATGTAGCCTACGGCACTTACCTAATCTTGAACAACATAGCCAATTCTGGCTGAGATGACAATAGCTATCGCAACGAGAAACCCAGATTTTATTCGTTTTTACCTGCTTTCTAGCATTATTCACAAAATCAAAATGATAAAGATTTTCAGAGACTTCCCTCGGATTCCCTTCTGCAGAATTTTCGACATTCAACAAATATATGTGCTGTGCTATTCCTTGAAAAGAGAAGCGTTTTAAGAATAATTGTTGATCAATTCATTTAACTTACTTGTTGAAAATTGACTGTTTAATGAGCTGCCTCATCACTAGTCCCTCAGACATTCCAAAGAAGCGATTTACCTGAAAAATACCAATGAGAATGAATCGAATAAAAATGGATCAAATCTAATTCAGATTAATGTCTTGTCCTCAACTAAGAATGAACAGGCATCCTCAAACTAATTGTAAACAAAGTATCTAGTTAAGACCTTTACTTCTCAGTGGTTCCTTTTACTGTACTTAGATTTTGAAATTTCATAAAAATATAACTATGATTTGACTTAATTCCATGTTTTTTAACAGGATTAAGCATGTAGTTAAAAATACAACCCTTCAATCTGTTTTTATCAACGATAAAAACAACTAAGCTACAATGAAATTTGAACATTCTGTGGCTGCCATAGCTAGAAAGGACATGATGTCATGGAATTCCAACTACCGCAGCCACTTACATCAATGAAAAAATATACATGAAAATTATGAAAAGAACAACTCGGGCGTCTCAGAAAGAAGAACTCCCTCCACCTTACAGCAGATAATTGACTCTAACGAATATACAGAAAATGATGAAACACCCAAAGATGTCATGAGGATTGTAGTATACCAGATCTGATATCATGATACAAATGGAAATACTTCTTTACAAGACGCCTGCTACAAATACCACAAATAAAACAAAACTGTTGCTGCTATTTCGTGCTTAAGTTTAGTCTGAAAATTATTCGTACTTTTGATAAAAGAAGTCATTGCTTCAAGAAATTATTCGATTGATACTGACATTATACTGTGAGTCACCGAACAGAAGCAAATCACACAAAGGTTTATCATTTAGATTGACATTTAAACAAAAATAATTTCAAAGAGCTGATCAAAGAGATCTTGCCGCATCGAGATCCTTAAATCTGCCCTGCCAATAAAAAAAAATAAATCAAATATACCTGGTTTTACAAATGTACGTGCACATAGGCAGTGCCTATTAGGCAAACAAAGACAGATAATGTTACAATAGAACTCTCTACTTTTCATTGACACATCGATACAAAGAAATTTGTGATTGCAGACAAAGGGAATTCCATGCCCGGTTGGTCAAGACATAAACAAAAACAAAGCAAGCCGCAAGAATTGCCCTGAAACCCGGGTCGCTAGCTCGGTCGTTGTGCATTCCAGAAATGGTTTTAAAGAGCAAATATTAGCACATATCGAAAGAAGAAGGATATATCTAAACTTCTGCCTCGGGCATTTTATTTTTTTCGTACAGAAGCTGAGCAGTAGGTGTTTCAATTACACCTAAAAAGTACGAGTATTGAATCCCCCTCCCAATTGGCTTCTGCACAAAATAAATAAAATGCCCGAGGCAGAAGTTTAGGTATATCCTTCTTCTTTCGATATGTGTTCATATTTGCTCTTAGAAACCATTTCTGGAATGCACAACGAGTGCGTTAGCTACCCGAGTTTCAGGGAAATTTTTGCGGCTTGCTTTGTTTTTGTTTATGTCTTGACCAACCGGGCAAGGAATTCCCTTTGTCTGCAATCACAAATTGCTTTGTATCTAGGTGTCAATGAAAAAGTAGCGACTTCTATTGTAACGTTATCTGTCCTTGTTTATTAGGCACATGCCTCAATATATAACTTCTGTGGCCAACAAATCTGTTCAACAATTTTGAGAAACAACTATATACTGTGAATGTTCCTCTAATTTGTCGACCATGCTTAAAACACACGAGAATGTAAATTCTTACCGGTTGTTTATTGTTGTTTGAAGCTACTATGTATCCGTCTGTATCCACTACATAGCAGCCACTTATCTGAAAATTAACATAAGTATAATAAATAAGTATATTTGAGGACAAAAGCAGAGAGCGTCAAAATTTGAGAGAACATTGTGATCAGGACGACCAGACAAATTATAATTAGAGGATTAAAACAACGCGAACTCCTTACCAAGGACTAATTACATCCATGGACATAAAAATATGGTTCATGGATGTACCAAGGTTATTGGCATACCAGGAACCACGACTATCGCTCTAGCTGTCTTAGTTGCTCACATTTCAAGTTTTTAATCCTTAGTCATTATTCATATAGCAAAAGCAGCATATTTGGTAAGTTTGGCAACGAAAAACATTCTTTTTAATGATAGTACTAATGTTCTTATTAATGTAATTTTCGTAGATAATGCAAAAATAAGGATTGCTCTGTATTTTACTGAAATACAGAGATTTTACAAAAAAGCAGAAAATTTTGCTCCTTCTCTTCTTCGACACATTTCAAAAATCTACGGGACTACAACTATTTTAGGAATACCAGTGAATCTAAATTGAAAGGAATTTCATGATTGGTCGTCAATTGTAAAAGAAAATTAAAATATGTGTTGCAGAAAGCAGAAAAAACTTCGAGTATTTTCTCTAAATTTTCATCCTGGTGAAGCATTGACCAAATGGTGTTGGCGGCAGCAAAACAGTACTGTTTAGTGATCAGAAACAATTGCTCAGTTAACCATTCAACAACGAAGCAGATTGCCTTTAAAGCACTAAACATAGAGGCAGTAGAAAGAGGCAAGCTACAAAGTTGAAAACGGGAAAAAGTTGATCTACATATTTACCAAATGATATAATGACTTTTCCTGAGCTATATCTTAGGGAAAACATTTGTCAACACCAAGATAACTCACCTGATAACTCCTGCAGTCGACGAACTACAAAAGATTCAGAATATTGTGATTTAAAAAAATTATCTGCTCAATTGAGATAGAATATGTAGAAAAAGCAAACCATGAACAAAGAGATAAGATTTTCATGTCCGTAAACCAATCAAGATGAGCTGCTCTCCTGACATTTTAATTTCAATCGCATACCTGACCGGACATCTAATATTAGACAGAATCTAGCATAGTTTCCATTAGGTTTTAATTCTTCGTAGTGTACTGTCAAAGTAGCTAGTAGCTAGGTGTGAACAAATTGGTGGAACGAATGGTTTATTTTGGGAGAGGCGAGGGGCACTTTAGTATTTACTATTGCTAGTAGTAATTGTAGGAACGCATAGGATAATGTAAGATTTGTTGTAAATTTCATATGAATAAAGAAAATAACATTAAAAGGTCCAGATGATCTTAATTCCATAACCTTAATTCGAATCAACTGACGCAAAAAATTGCTTGATAAGCAAAGTTCTATGGGTGGATATTTTTGCCTGGGGAATTTTTCGATAAGTTTTAATCTTAAAAACAAGGAAATCACAAGACTTATTGTGCATTTGTGACAGGTTTTTCTTATCAACTATCTGCTAAAAGTAAGTTTAATTTTGTTTTATTTCTGAAGAGTGACGGCTGAACACGACCTAGAAAATGATTCGATAATGATTCGATTGATAACTGCACAAATCGATAGAGTCATTCACTGAGTTCCTGTTGAGCAATGTTTATTGTAGGGATAAAAGGATTCAAGTAGTCAGTCTAATACATACCTTATATGAATTTTTGGTATTTTCATTTATGATCATATTGGAAGTCACATTTTGCCAAATTGTAAATCCAACAACTTGAAAAAGGAAAATCGTTATTTCGTCAAAAAGGTTTAAAGCAATTAACCGAGAATCATATTTTGGCAACTGGGGGAACACAGGAGGTGTTTCTAAACAAAACAACTCAACAACTCTACATATCAAGACTGATATTTTGTCGCTGAGCGACTTAATAGCTTGGCTGCACTCAAGCATGTGGAACGCAAATGTCAATTATGGGCATATACTGTAAATGAGCCATATCACCTCGCCTATATTTTTCTCGTGAGGTGATTTATCGAACGGGATACTGAGAGTCCTGGTATTTTATGGAACATGAAACCAGGGACGTAGGAAGCATCTCAAACTTGGGAGGGCACGACACTTCAAGGGCACTTTTTTCATTAAGCTAAAGGGGCATTTCCTGAAAATAAAAAGGGCACTTCTTTGTTTATTGCAAAATCTTGGGGGGCAGGTGCCCCCAGTGCCCCCCGGTTCCTACGTCTCTGCATGAAACTACTTTAAAGGTGACTTGAAGCAAAGATTGTTATTGATGCAAATGAACAGCACAGTCGATTGATCGGAATCCGGTTTGAATATCTTTGATATCTCTTTACGTTATAAAGTTATCCACTGATTTTAAGTATCAGCTGACGCCTTCATTTTTTTCAATCCTCATCAATTTTAATGCTTTACGTTCAAATTGAAATGACTAACATATAATTCTTTCTCGTTAAGGTGCTTCTGAATATCGCTGAAAGAATGTCCAAGAAAATAACATTTTGCAACAGATGTGACAAAGGAAATCTCACACAATTCAAATAATGACAGAAAGGTGACACTGTTACCACAAATAAAGGTATTTACAGTGGTATATGTCTATACAGGTATATACAGGAATATACAGGTATGTAGGTATATGTATTTATCTATTGGGAGGGGGGCTGAAAATATTTTCTGCAGTGTTGGAGGGGGGACCAAAATTTCTACGTAAATCTGAGAGGGGGGACGAAAATTCCATAAAATATTTGAGAATGTCTTCCACCCCCTCCCCGGCAAGAATTAATGACCCGTCCCTTACTTGAATACAATGTGGAAATCTTATTTGTATCTGTATCTTATTTTTGAAAGTTTACATCCGTAAGAAATAATTCAGCTTCGTTAGATAAACGTAATATAGATTGTTTCATTACCAAATATGATGTTTAGAAAGGCATGTTCATTGAAAAATTCTATTGATTAGATTTCCCTAAGGAAACATAGTCAACCTTGTATACTGTCTTAACTTTTTGCACATGAAATGACGTCATCAGCCAATCTTACAAAATTGTGGATCACTCGAAAATAAAACAAGACGTGAAACAATTTTAAACAGAAGTTCTTGTCATTCAAGAGTGCTATTTATTTGCATTGATAAAAACTTTTGCCTTCAGTTTACCGTCAATCAAGATGAAATATCGAGAACTTGCTTCATGCACTACTGGCACTGACGGCTGGACAAGCCATTTAATTCATGTAAATCTTCATCTTTCAAATCGGCTTTGACAAGGTAACTTTGATAAAATAATTTGAAAAAGTAAAGGCCACGATACCAGCGCCGATTGTCGGATCCGAAGATGCTTGCGGTGACGAANGTTAGATAAACGTAATATAGATTGTTTCATTACCAAATATGATGTTTAGAAAGGCATGTTCATTGAAAAATTCTATTGATTAGATTTCCCTAAGGAAACATAGTCAACCTTGTATACTGTCTTAACTTTTTGCACATGAAATGACGTCATCAGCCAATCTTACAAAATTGTGGATCACTCGAAAATAAAACAAGACGTGAAACAATTTTAAACAGAAGTTCTTGTCATTCAAGAGTGCTATTTATTTGCATTGATAAAAACTTTTGCCTTCAGTTTACCGTCAATCAAGATGAAATATCGAGAACTTGCTTCATGCACTACTGGCACTGACGGCTGGACAAGCCATTTAATTCATGTAAATCTTCATCTTTCAAATCGGCTTTGACAAGGTAACTTTGATAAAATAATTTGAAAAAGTAAAGGCCACGATACCAGCGCCGATTGTCGGATCCGAAGATGCTTGCGGTGACGAAAAAGCATCAGCCAATCTTACAAAATTGTGGATAACTCGAAAATAAAACAAGACGTGAAACAATTTTAAACAGAAGTTCTTGTCATTCAAGAGTGCTATTTATTTGCATTGATAAAAAATTCAAGAGTTCTACCTTTAAACTTAGTAACTTTGATAGTTGTGAAATTTAGAAAAAATCATGAATACTTTAGCATTGTATGCCCATCAAATGAATCTATGAGAAAGGTACACTCTTTTATAGAATAGCTGAAAGCTCTATTACGATAGGTACAACTTCAACTGACCAAGCAACATCTCAAAAGATATCTGAGCCCTTCAGCTACATGCTGATAGCTTGTTTGTGCTCATAAAATTTGTTCTCAGGAAGCTATATAACTCTGGAATTTTTTTGTTTCACCTACGAAACCAACGAATCTTGTCAATGAATCTTGAATCAGTCAAGGAATGATTATTTCCTGAGTTCCTACCTCCAGCAATGGCTTTTTCATTCCCCACAATGATAGGAGCTACAACCAAGATTGCTTTATCTTTAGTTTTACCTGCAGGGAGAATAATGGCGAAGTAATGAACATTCATTAACATTGTAGGGAATTTGTCAGGGCTCAGTAATGTTTGAAAAAATCTTATAACGTGCAGTCGTATAAAGTTTTCTACCGGTTGTCCCAAAAAAGTACTCACGTTTGAAAAGTCACCAAAATGTGATTACAGTGGATTACACGACCAATCTTCAATTTTTCTTTTTAGTCAGGTAGATCAAGGGCCAAATTGGTTTCCCAGACTAGCTGATTTTATAATGGGCTTAGAAATGAGCAGCTTTAAACTGTTTTTAGGGCTCCCTGGTTTTGAATCATACTGCAGAGAAGCACTGATGATTGCCAGGTTAATTTCTTTGTGGATGTAAAGCATCTTGTTTGGTCATAAATGATTGAATTAAATGCGCACTATCAATGGAGCGACTTCAATGATGATAAACAAATCTGAAAATTTTTACTCTTAGGAAAGATTGAGTATGTTGCTTAAAAACTATAGTTCAAAGTAAGGTTTTTCAACCTGTAATTGTTCTACCTTGTTGTATCAAAAGCAAGCATTTTATCATCTATGAATATGTTTGTGTCTTTGACAAAACAAGTGAAAAATAAAATTTTATCACAGACGTGATAACTGAGTTTTGGTGATTGTTTAAACAGGAGTACTTTTTTGGGACACCCGGTAGCACTTGCCATCATTTTCTAACAAATTTTCCTTGCAGCTTGCGAGCAATTTGTAATTAACGAAGATTTCTCATACCGCAAGATTCTAAATTTAAGAAAATATTATATCTCCAAATGGTTTACTGTACTTGAAACATTAAACATTTCGAAATAAAAGTTTTCACACAACAAGATAATTGCTCTTCTTAGTTTTGTTGTTGTTGTTACAACGTGCCCAGGGCTGACAATAAAACGATTATGTGACGTTGGAAGCAGGCTTTGGATTTGGAATGGACCAATATGAAGTAAAGCATTCATTCTAATTTTACATACCAGCATTTGGCATTGAATTGAAAACATATTTGATCGTTGGTTCCTTGTAAATCTCTGCTGCTCTCAAGAAAATTGAGTCTGAAATATCTACATTCTGAAGTTGACCAGTGGTGATGTTAGGCCTGAAAGAAATTGATACATGCTCTTGGCGTGGCAAAGATAAGATGGTTTAGCTTTCTGCCAATGGCTCTACCTAAAATCTCGAAGGGGGGGGGGGGTACTTGACTTAAATTTTTACGGGAGTGTGCCCTTGAAAAGAATCTTTCCTACCCTGCTCCATAATTTTTGGCTCAAAATGACAACCCATTCTAGAAAAAATTGGTTAAAAGTATACTCTAAAACATGAAAATTTGACCGAAAAACGACCCGATCTAACAAAATATCCCCTTTTGGCATGTTTTGACAACCTGCTCTAGAAAAATTGCCTTATTTTGATACCATGTGCTAGAAAAAATGGGGGAAAACGATACCCTTAAAAATGGCACATCCCTGTCTGACAAATGTACTAAGTACCCCCCTCCCCCCGGGCCTAAAATGGGACAGTTTTGAAGTGTTAAGACTTGTTAATGACCAAAAATACTTGTTGAGACTTGTTGTGAATGATGTTGATGACTAAAAAGATGTATCTCTTTGAAAAATCATCAATTATATCACCAAGAACCAAACAAATGTTAGACCTGCTGTTGGAAAGTCCTAAAATGGATTTTGGTTTGTGGGAATTTGTGCTTTTGCCAGCAATCTAATTTTGAAGGATATTTCAAAGTCCTGATAACTGAATTCAATAAGTGGGAAGGCGACGAAAATCATGATTAGGATCAGCCCAGTAGATATGCTGACAAAGATGGCAAATTCAGTTGACCATTTTCCAGTTGATTAAGTTATAATAATTGAAAATTTCAGTTGGTTAATGAGACTAGGCCATGACAGATAACAAATAGCGTTGGCAACTAATGAAAAACATTGACGAATTCAATTATAAGCCATATTGTAGTAGGATATTTCGAAACGCGCTTGTCCCATCCTCAGCTAAGAAACTAAGACACATGTGAGAATTTGTAGCAAATTCATTTAGCATAATTAATGTTGCAATCGTATTTTTTGCTAAATTAGGTATGACTATTGAAATGAAATAGATAAAACAAATGCAATGGTATTGAAGAGTTTTGAAAATTTAGTGCTGAGGTGATCCCTAGACTCAGGGGTGGCACCAGGAATCTTCCGACAGAGGGGCTGGAGCTTCCGACAGGGGGGCTAAAATGGCTAGAAAATGCAGTTTTCATACGTCATTTTGCCAAATTTCCTCCGACAAGAACCCAAAATCTCCTCCGACGGGGGGCTAGATGCTTCCGAAGAGGGGGCTGTAGCCCCCCTAGCCCTCCCCTGGCGCCACCCCTGCCTAGACTTGCCCCAAGTCTTTCTCTTCAATCCGTCTTACCATTCCCTTTACGGCAGTTCCTGGATCCACCATTTCCTGGATCTGCCATTCCAACATTCCGTCAAGAGAACTCGAGAGTCTTTCTCTTCATTCCGTCTTACGATTCCCTTTACAGCAGTTCTTGGATCCGCCATTTCCTGGATCCGAGCTCTCTGGACGGAATGATGGAATGGCGGATCCAGGAAATGGCGGATCCAGGAACTACCGTAAAGGGAATTGTAAGACGGACTGAAGAGAAAGACTTGGGGCAAGTCTAGGTGGTCCCTTAAAAAATTAGAAGGCAGTGGCATGGCCAAAAGGAATATGGATGGGGGGGGGGGCAATTGCTATGGCGCGCCAAACCGGCCAAAAACATTAAATTTGTTGACTGCAATGTATGATAAGTTGTTGATCATGTATTGATTTTTGTTGACACAACTTACATTTTTACAGACACAATTTACATTTTTGCAGACACAATTTACATTTTTGCTGTCACAAGTCTTCCTTTGGCAGCGAAGAAACTCAGTTTTTCTGTGACAGCAATAAACTTCAACAACTACAGCTATGATTTGCTGTCAGCAACAAAGTTTTGCTGTCAGCAAAATTAAATGCGTTTACATAAGGCCGGGGGTCAACTGATCAATCAACAATTGTCCACGGGGGTTCACTCACTTATTTCTTCGTACTCATCAATGGGGAATCTCCTCTTCGCTTTTTTAGAGATTAATTAGAGATAAGAGATTAATTGCTGTTAAAACAGATATTCTTGGGCTCCGGGGGGGGGTACTTAGTATATTTGTCGGACGGGGATGTGCTGTTTTTCGTTTTCACCAAATTTTTCTAGCAACGGGCATCAAAATAAGGCAATTTTTCTAGAGCAGGTTGTCAAAACATGGTGAATGGGGATATTTTGCTAGTTCGGGTCCTTTTTCAATCAAATTTCCATGTTTGGAGTATACTGTTCATCAATTTGTTCTGGAATCGGTTATCATTTGGAGTGAAAAATTCTGGAGCAGGGTAAAAAGTTTCGCACAAAGGCTTTTATTTTGTCGCAACAATCCAATTTTTACGTCTTGCGTGCCCCCAAAGTGGAGGCCATGCCAAAGTTTGCCTCGGAAAATTTTTGAAACTGGCAGCCTTACTTTGGCTTAGAACGACTTTCCTAGTAATTTTCTAGCATTTATCAGAGTCTTACCATACACTACTACTCAACTATTTTCTTTGATGGAATCTCGAGAACCTTCTTTTTACAGAAGTGGAAGGGGCCTTTACCGTATCTTCACTTTCTACTGTATTTATTTCTTTAAACAAATTCACTAACACGGAAGGATTCAAATGTGAAGTGAGATGTCCATCATTCAAGAATGCAGTTCTACTGAAGAAGTTTCTAATTTTGCAAAAGGGCCCTTTTCCAGCTAAAAGGGGGCCCTTTTTGCAAGATTTTGAGGGTGGGCCAGTCCGCCACAAGGCACACTCCGGTACAAATTGAAATCAAACCCCCCCCCCCCTGGGATGAAGAGCAAACGTGGACTTCAGTGTCGAAAACAGATATGGAAGACGATGCTCATTTCAACCCTTTGACCGCTTCATCTTCCTGTGCGGGGGCCATCTTGCCTAGCCTACATGCAGATTAATTCAGCACGCAAGGCTACTTCTTCTTGCACCCCAAGGTTGCACCCGAACAACTGCAATCACTGTCAAACGTGGTCAAGGAAGCGAAGAGGAGATTCCCCATTGATGAGTACGAAGAAATAAGTGAGTGAACCCCCGTGGACAATTGTTGATTGATCAGTTGACCCCCGGCCTTATGTAAACGCATTTAATTTTGCTGACAGCAAAACTTTGTTGCTGACAGCAAATCATAGCTGTAGTTGTTGAAGTTTATTGCTGTCACAGAAAAACTGAGTTTCTTCGCTGCCAAAGGAAGACTTGTGACAGCAAAAATGTAAATTGTGTCTGCAAAAATGTAAATTGTGTCTGTAAAAATGTAAGTTGTGTCAACAAAAATCAATACATGATCAACAACTTATCATACATTGCAGTCACCAAATTTAATGTTTTTGGCCGGTTTGGCGCGCCATAAATTGCCCCCCAGTTTTGTCGAGAGATGGTCCTCGAGATTCCTTTAAAAACCCGAAGAGAAAATGGCGGGGTAGGTAGGTTGGGTGAGAATTTTTTCCAAGAAATGCTAACAGGAGATTGCTTCTCTCTGAACTCTTATGACTTATATTATCATTTTCTGCGTTGGAAAAGAAAAAAAGGTGGAGGCTCATATTAGCTCATATATAATAAACGGTTACCAAATTGTCAAAGCTTCCATTTCAGCACAGGTAAATATGGAATCAGGGGATGCCTTCTAGGCCAAAGTGAAGGATGTTTCTTGAAAATATCTTTCTTGTACTCTGATTCATAGAATAACTGTCACAGTATGATCACAGTTTTCTCATCGCTAATGGCAAGCATGATATTGGGAAATGCAATCTAAGCCATAATAAAGTGCTACTTACTTTACCCTGGCCACGCCACTGTTAGAAGGCTCTTGTGAATCAAAAGGTCATAGTTGTTGTTTGCCATGTCCAAAAGAACTGATTATCAAATTAAATTTTGATCTCGGACGCCTTTTTTAACAGTAATTTCCATGAACGTTTATAAAAAGCAATCGATGGATTTTGAATTAGAGTTCTTACATAAAAAAACCTGAACTTCACAAAAGAATCAAATCATATTGTCAAAATTCATACAGTGTGTCCCAGAAAATTGTTCGACGTTTGATTAAATGTCTACAAGTAACGGTAAAATGTGCAGGCTCCTGATTCAATAATCCTGTTCCTAAGATTCTAAATTAATTTTTGACACCAGAATCTTGCAAATGCGCTAAGAAATCACTGAGTTACAAGCATTTGAAGTTCAAGTTTGTGCAAAAGCTGAAACCAGACGCCCCTAACTGATTTATTTGTCAAAAAGACGTCCAAAAATGGAGGTAAAAGAAGGCTGTCATATGTGCAACCTCTTCTTAATATCAGAGCAAACCAAATAGGACTTCAAAGTAATTTAATTCTTGTAACCGTTGCCAAAATTTACTTAAGAATGCAAGTATCCAAAAAATCAACGAGAGACGGAATCATTCTAAATTGTGCTCAACAGGATTCCTCCAAGCATCCATAACCTTGATTCAATCTCAGAGAAAGCTATTTTATCGAGAGTGCTTTTTAAATTCCATTTGATTTGCTTTGACTATACCAAATTCTACTTTCAAAAAATATGCAATTTAGGGGCGTCTGGTTTCAGCTTTCTCACAAATTTGAACTTCAATAGCTCGTAGCTCCATTAAGCCGATTCGCTAGCTTCTGGTGAATGAAATTAAGCTGAGATATCAGCAATATGGTTATCCTACTATGGAGGCTGTTCAGTATCTCGTAATTCTTGAACATTTAATCAATCGTAATAAAACAATTTTTTGGGACACCCTGTACATGCATTTGCTTTACTTACTTAGCAGATTGCACCCTCGTAAATCCAGCATATGTTGACACAAATGTTGAAATGACTTTATTTCTATGATAGAGAATCAACATTAAAAGTAAAGGCTACTAGAAAATCACAATAACAACTGCAACCCAGAATTGCTTTTGCTTCAAAACGTTATTAGAGTCCTTGTTTTTCGTGTGCAGATCATCTTACCTCAAGAGACAATAAATTCGTTCACTTGAACAGCTTGAAAATATTATTGTTATTCTTGTTATTAGCTTTTGAAGAAGGAGATATAAAGTCACTAGCAATTTGAGAATGATTTAATCAGTTCACAGGAAGCTGATAAATGGTTTGAAATACATGCTCTGAAATGCCTAAACATTTATCATACTCACCCGGTGTGCTTAAAACTAGCACAGGGGAACTTGAAAAATCTTATAAATCGTGAAAACATATAAACCTGCGCAAGCATAAGATACTTACAATTTAGTTCTTGTCTTATTCCATGATTTAGTAGCAACACCATGGACAACTTTCGCAGACAGCAACAGATCAGAGACAAGTTTCTTGTCACCTGCAAATCAGCAAACAATATGATAAACTGTGGCAGGATTTTTAAGGATTGCATCAGTTCCCTTTAATTGGTGCACCATTTCAAACCAATTAGGGATTGCAGACAAAGGGAATTCTTTCAGGCAAACATGAACACAAACGAAGCCGCAAAAGAGTTGTCGAAGCCAGTTTAGCTAACTGCATCATTGTGTATGTAGAGCTGGTCGCTTTGAAATGGTGTGTCAAATGAAACTGATGCTATCATTACAAACTCTGTCTTTGTTTAGCACGATTGGAAACCTTCCCGATTGGAGAATGGTTAGGTTGATTGGCTAAATGGACGTTCGAGAAAACTTCTATGTTTCAGCGTTTAAGAGTAGTTTTCTACATTTTCTGATAAGAAATCATGAATTTCAAATTTAAATGCTTGAATTCGTGATCTGAATTTCTTTCGTACAGGATTATTTTAGATTTTTTTGCTCGTTACTCGGTAAATTTTACGGATGCGTCAAGGTCATATCTTTCCCTTCCACATATTTGCATGGAGCATTGCGGACACCTTTATTTTGAAACGACCGCAAATAACAGCACTTGGGAAATCAAATCCAGCATTACTTGCCAGAGTGAAAATGTGGTTTATTTCCTTTCATTTAACATGTGCAACAACGAGATGAGTTACCTTGGACAGACACGGACCTTACGTAATCGCATGAATAATCATATTTCAGAATCCAGAAGTGGCATTTCAACTTGTAGCTTTCCCAAACACGTCCACGAATGCGGAATAAGACACAACAAGCTAAAAGAGCCGTTTTTCAAAATATTCGTATTCTTTGCTCTAAATAACTCGTCTGCTCTTTTATATTATGAAGAAAAACTATTCAAAGAAGGACACGCCCTTCTAAACTCCTAATTAAATATCTACCTCATGCATCATAATCCTCAAGTATAGAATTTCCTCGTAAAAGCTTATATACACATCGTTGATAGTTTAGAATCATTCGAAATCATACTCTGATGAGGACACAAGTCCGAAAGGCCTCAGTGTGTTAAAACATAGCTTATAGTATTTTTTGTCGTCCAACCTCTCTACATCAAGTT